>PVIJ01005255.1:0-106023 GCA_004024925.1 Scalopus aquaticus
AGTGGTTTTGATTTGCATTTCCTTGATTATAAGTGATGTTGAGCATTTTTTCATGTATCTGTTGGCCATTTGCTTTTCTTCTTTGGAGAAGTGCCTTTTGAGCTCTTCTGCCCATTTTTTGATTGGGTTATTGGTTTTGTTTTTGTTGAGTTGTGTGAGTTCCTTGTAAATTTTTGTTATCAGTCCTTTATCAGATGTATTGTGTGCAAAGATCTTTCCCCAGTTGGTAGGGTGTCTGTTAGTTAAATGTCTTCTTTGGAAAATGTCTATTCAAACCCTTTGCCCTTTTGGTAATCAGATTCCTTATTACTATTGAATTACATAAATTTCTTATATATTTGGAATACTAACCCCTTATCAGATGTATGATCTTCAAGTATTTTCTCCCAATGTGTAGTTTGCTTTTTCATTTTGTTGATGGATTCCTTTGCTTGTAGACGCTTGTCAATTTGATGTGGTTCCATTTGTTTATATTTGCTTTTGTTGCCTTTGCCTCTGGGGTCAGGTTCAAAATTCCTTGCCAAGACCTATGTCAAGGAGTTTACCACCTATGCTTTCTTCTAGGAGTTTTAAGTTTTCATATTTAAAGAAAAGCACGATGACTTTCACTTGGCAAAGGATTTAGAAATATCTGGACTTGAGCACATTTCCCAGGCTTAGACCCAGCCTCCACCTACAGTTTCACCTGCACAATCACCCAGTAAGGTTTTAGCATCTCCAGTTTACACATAGGGAAGCAAAAGCTTCCTTTCCAGTTCCTCTTCCAGTGACCCACAGATCTCCTGCACTGGCCCAGATTAGACTGTGGCCCGTCTGACCAGCCTCTGCTTTACCCACTGTCCCCAAGCCACTTCCCAGGTGGAGCCTCCTCCCTGACTCACCAGCTCACTCTGGTCTGCTCTGCCTCAAGGGTTCTGTCCACCGTATCTCCCCATGACTGTTTCTTTCCATTTAGGTCTCAACTGTCATCTCTTCTGAGAGCTTTTCTGGGTCCCGCTCGCTAAAGCCCTCCCAACTCAGCCCTCACCAGTCACTAGTCACACCCTAAATTATTGGCCAGCGTGAAGCCTTTCAGAGCATGTGTCACTCTCTCAAATTACAGTATTGTCTGTTCACATGTTTGCTCTCTTTCCTTCTTCTGTCATATGCGCTATGTACAGGAGGGTGCCTACTACATAATAGCCCGGCAGTGAGTAGTGAAAGAATGGGAGGATGGATGGATGGATCTGGATCCATGAATGGATGGAAGGAAGAATACATGGATTAGGATGGATGCATGGCTATGTGGATACATGGGTGGATGAATGGACGCATGAATAGATTAAAGGAAGGATACATGGAAAAATGCCTAGATAAATAGAAAGGGAGGGAAAGGGGGTCGGATAGATGGATGGGTAGATGGATTTGAACAAGCTCAAATTGGCCTTGGGAGATTCCTTCCTAGTTCAAGGCTCCTATGATTACGTTGGAGCCTCTTCTCCCATAGTTTGGGAAGCACTCATTCAGTCATTTCCACTGGTATTTGGAAAGAAGATTGCAAATCCAAGTTGTCCCTGTGTCACCACCACTCCGGACCAGCACAGTGCCTCCCTTAGACAAGGTGAGGGCTCAGTGCCCCGTCCTGGCCTGATTTCCCCCCCATCCTGCTTACTAACAGGTGCATAGTGGCCCAACATCACCACCTTTCAGATAGGTCTGCAATGTCTCTGTGGGAACAATGGTGTAACAGTCTGGACACACACAGTCTGGCTGGTGACTGGGTATTAAATCTAAACCAAGAAGTCAACCTATGCTGGAGGAAAGCACAGCCAGGCATTCCCCTGCCCAACACCGTCAGGAAATTAAATGACTAAAACAACAACAAAGCAGTGGGCCAAACAGTCAAGTTTGGGAACAGCTCTAATGACTAATTTCTAATGAGAATTTCCAAACACTGATTTTCCAGAGCAGAAAATCAAGTTGTGTTCATTTATAATCCGTCATCTGCAATGAGTCAGAGGATATTTCTTTCTGTATTGTCAGTTAACTTTCTGAGCCCGTCAGAATACAAAGTAGAGTAGTTGGGCCATAAATCAGTTCTTTGGGAGCTGATAAATGGTTATTGTACAAATCCTGCATTTGCATTGATCTGGAGACATCAATCTACTTCTCGTGATCTTACTTTAAAAAAATTATCCCCCTAAAGTCAGAGTGAGCAATTTATATAGGCATTCTTTCCTGGCTGTTTATTTTTCTCACCTTTAATGGCTGCCTTTTCACCATCTGCACTTACACTATGTTGTAAAATGTCACACAGCATGTAGAAAAAACTACCAGGACTTTGGTTGGAGAAATGCGCCCCCCCCCCCCGGAATCATTTTATAATGTTTTTGCTCATCCTTGAATAACGATCACTTTGGTAAAGACTGTCATAATTTATTAGAATAAGAAGGAACCTGAGAGACCATCATTTGGCATGCCCTTCATTTTACAGATGGGGAAACTGAGGCCCAAGAAGCGTGAAAATAACATCACAGGCCAAGTTTGTGATAGAGCCAGGGCTTCCGTTTGGGTTTACGAGAAATGAGGATCCAGCGCACAAGGGACTATGGTGACAGTTCATGGGTGAATCGGTGGTGGGTAACCTTTGGGGAATACACAGTAATGTAAAAGATATAATTAATAATAATTAAAAAAAAGAAATAACTAGAAAAGAATAACTGAAACATTCAGTCAAAGGCAATGGGGTGGATTATAGAGGCCAAGCAGAGAGTAAGGTGATTGCTTCCTCATTCATTCCTTTTTCATTCCTTCATTCATTCCTAACTCATGCATTTTTCTTTCATTGACTCATGGGTTTTATCCTTGGTCCATCTTCTGCAATCATTTCAACTATGAATATCCTGTAGATGACACTTAGATTCTCTCTTTGGTTCAGCCTATTTCATATAAGCAAAAGTGTAAGGATGTCCAAAGTGTAAGTTCTGTCATGTTTGGCCCTCGGTAGTTCAATAGTAGAATACTTTGAAAGGCATCATGGAAGGGCATTTAGTTTTAGGCTTTTTTTTCCCTTTAATTGCCTTGGAATTACCTTGGAACACACATCTTGAAAGGCGTTTTTCTTCTCTCTAACAGCTTTATTGAGACATAATCTGCAGACCATAGAATCCACCCATTTAAAAACATATACTTCAGTGGTTTTTAGTCTGTGCACAGAGTTGTGCAGCCATCTCCCCAAACATTATCACCACCCCACGGAGAAACCTCATCCCCCTTAGCCATCACCTCTGTCCCCTCTGCCACTGCCAGAGGCGGCCACTCCTCCATGTTCTCTCCCTATGGACCTGCCTTGTCTGGACTTATAGACACGGTCATACCACATGTCTCCACAAAGACTCATGATTCCACTATAAAAAGATACAAATATGGAAACAGAAACCTAAGCATCTCAAGAAAGGACACATTCATCATTCTCTTTTTCTTTCAACTTTCAAATGTTCAAATGTACAGAAATGTAGGAAGAATTCTACAGTGAACACCCATTCACTCTGAATCTAGATTCTGCCATGAACATTTCATTTGATCAGCCTGATCACAAACTACCGTCTGTTCCCTGGACCACACCTTCGTGGGGGTGCTCAGGGAGCAACTTCCAACCTACCCAGGTGGGGAAGGAAAGATACTCAACTTGGCAAAATGAAGCGTCAGTGTAGGAAATTAAGTTAACAGAACATCCAAGACTCTGAGAGTCAGAGTGAGGCTCAAAGGTTGAAGAAAGTTTTGAAAAGCGTTGCATGAAATCACAGGTTCAAGCCGTGAGGTCTGACCAGGCTGAGGAGCCACGATTCCCCGAAGGGAGCTGCTGACAATCCTGCTCCACGGTGGGAACAAAAGAGCCAGGAGGGACCATATGCTTTCAGGAGACGGCAGCCTGCCCAGAATCTGCTAGTCTGCCCACTGTTGGGAGATTCAAGGGTTTAGTCTATTTTGTGTCGATTTTGACTCATGCACGTGGAGGTAAGAATTGGAAAACGCCTAAAGGGAGGTGTGCTGCAAAAGCTTTTTAGACAAGTCAATGGACATGGACCCACACTCCTCCCAGGACATGCTCAGGTTCCAGGGGCTGTGGTCTGGGCAGGCGGGGACTGGCCTGGTGCCTGATAAGCGGGACAGGGTGCTGGCAGCACTGGCACTGCACACCACTCACTCTGCCTCTGAGCGTGCCCGTACCCACAGCATTTAAGTTCTCAGTGTGCACACAGGAGCCTGGGAGAAGGCACCTGCTTGCGCCCCTGGCCCCGAAAGCCTGTGTGTGTGGGTGGTGTGGCTCAAGAAGGGCTGGATGGCATTAGGTTGGCTCTGTGTGTGTGTCTATCTCCATAAGAGTGCATATGCATGTGTGGATGTGTGTCTCTGTGTGAGTATGTATGTCTACGTGTGTCTGTTTGAGTGTGTGAGTATGTTGGGGTGCATGTGTCTCTCTGTGTGTGTATGTGTGTATGTATGTGTGAGGGTGTATGCATTTGTGTATTTCTGTATATGTGTCTCTGTGGGCGTATGTGCTTGTGTGAGTGTGTATGTGTCTCCGTGTGAATGTGTGTGAGTATGTGTAAGAGAGTATGTATGTGTCTGTGTGAGTGTGTATGTGAGAGAGTATGTGTGATTGGGTTGTGTGTTATGAATACACATTTATTTTAAGTTCCTATGAAGTAAGGAGACAAGGTCTTAGTGAACAGTTCAATAGCTCCTGCCAATACACACAAGGGAATTCTTTTTAATGAGCAAATTAGATATAAACTGTGTTAGGGCTTTTGATGGAACAGGAATCAGAAGGCTCATCTTAGTAATTCACTCATCAGTCACCAATGTTCACCAAAGGCCAGTGGATTCCTGGGGAAAGAGAAAGCAAAGATAAATAACATGTGTCTCCAGGACTTCAAAGACCCCAGTCACAATTATGATCATATATAGTGTATATATGTAATACCTATGTAATATTGTATATATATAATGTGTATACACACTATGTGTATGGTGTTTATACCATATATACACACACATCATCACACGGATGGATGGATGGATAGATAGGCAAATAGATGAATAGGTAGGTAAGTAAGTAGATAGAGAGAAAGATAGATAGATAGATAGATAGATAGATAGATAGATAGATAGATAGATAGATAGATAGATAGATAATCATCCATGGCAGTAAGGTTACACAAAATAGAGGAACTCCGACTTTGTCGAGAGAGCAGTGGATGAATTGGTGATGGGAATTTTACAGGGACTACACCTGAAAGGAGATAGCATGCATTGTACAAAAAGGAAGACTGATGCAAAATATATATAAAATATAAAAAGAGAGAGAGAAGTGGAGATATGGTCGTGGAAAGGAAGACATCTTTATGTAACCAGTTTTTAATGCAAAAAAGAATTCTTACTGCTAAAGGAATCCAGGCTCCCAGGAGAAATTCTGAGGAGCAAAAATAAGAAAGATGTAAGTCCCACGAACTGGACACTACTACTCTTCAGACCCAGGTCAGCTGGTGAGGCGTCACGGTAGAGAGCCGGTGCTGGGGCTGCACGGCTCCATCACTCACCTGCCATGGGACTGGAGCAAATCCCTTAGCTCTTCCGTGCCGCCATGTCCTCATCTGTACAATGGGGCAATCATACCAACACCAGGAGGCCACGGTGAGAATTAAATGAGCTGATCCATGTAAAGCACTTAGAAAGATTCTGGCACAAAATAAGGGCCAACGAATATGAGCTGGCATTTTATTATCATTGCAATTATCATCGTTGTCACTGCAACTGCCTGACATTCCCTTCCAAGGTATTTTCTCAGTCAGGTTGGCAAATGAGTTTGGGATCACGTTTCCAAGCCCTGTGAATAAACTGGCACTCAGAGTTGGGGTGAGGAGGGATTTGAAGCCTGCACTGGACTCAGAGGGAAGAAGGCTTCATCACTACCGATGTTTGGGAGGGAGCAGCTAGCATGCAGTTTGCCCCGGGGCCTTCTCTGTTCCACGTGTGCCTGTACCCCAGGTGGATAAGGTTCTACAGTTCTCTACTTCACCTGCGTGGTATAAAGTAGAGAACCTTATCTCCGTGCAGTGTCGATCTCTGGTTTTAACATCTGCAGACTGTTTCCTTATCGGGATAACTTATCTCAATAGAGAGTTACCTGAGTTTAGTTTAGTTTTGTTTTGTTTTGTTTTGTCTTGTTTTCTATGATAACGCTGGTGGAGGGAACATTCTTGCAGCTAAATACTTCTGTGGGGCTTGAGGAGTGCTTTATTCTGAGGCCCTATCTCAGATACCACTTGGGAATCTGCATATCCAGGGTCTCCCCTGGCTTTTGACTTCCTTAACCCAGTGCTTTCCAATTTGGGAAACTGCTTGCTTTAACCATTTCTTTAGGCTAAATGATTAGAAGAGGCATTTCTAGATCAAAGAATATGCACTATTTGAAGGGATTTTCATTTATTTTCTTAGCGTGTTATGTTAGGAACTAACCAACTTGGAGATACCACCTCCTTCTGGGCTAAACCAATAATTTCTTGTAATGACAATTAGATAAAAAGTTCAAGACTTTAAAGAATATGTTACGTTCTTTTAAAATTTCAGACAATCAGGTTGAGAACAAAGAATCACCTGCATTCGTTTTTGGGAAGTCAGTTTCTAAGAGGTTGTTGCCTCCAGAAGGTGAAAGTTTTCCTTTTCCAGATTTCAGGCAGGAAAACACGTCAAATTCTCTTATCTGGACATGTCAGTGGGTGATGGGAGATTTAAATGCTGCATGACATGCAATGGACTCTCTAAATGCCTATTGTAAGTTCTACTTTTGATACTAAACACCCCAAAAGTAAAGGTTTGATACTAAAGGCCCAAAGTAAGGGTTACAGATCAGCTGACTTGTTCATATCCCACCTAAACACAAACATACTGGCTGCTGCATTTATTCGGCAACTACCTGCTCGGCTTACACGTGAGCAGGCCCTGCCTAGGCCCGAGCACAGCGGTGAAGGAGACCTGGGCCTCTGGCAAAGTTTACATTCTGGTGGGGAGGGGGCGGTGAGCCAGCAAGTGCATGCACAGCCCACAGCCAGGGCCTGAGGAGTCCGGCCCAAGCCCACAGGAAAGGGGACAGCATGGCGGAATGGAGATTCTCCAGTGGGCGTGGCGTTAGACGGGCTGGTTGGCAGGCAGGTGGCACTTGAATTGAGGTCTGAAGGGCCCTGATCCAGCCAAGCAAGAGGTGGGGGTGGAATCCCCGGCAGAAACCAATGACAGCTGCAACAAGCACTGGGAGGAGGAGGGACCTGCAGGGTTCCGGGTGTGGGGGACAGGATGAGTTCATGGTGGGGAGGGGAGCGAGCGGAAATGGTTGGAGGTTTGGATGTGTCCTGTCTCCTATGGCAACAGCTCTGTGGCCTACACACCTGACCACAGCAAGACACCAAGCCCCCCTGCCTCCCAGGTGGACTGGGCGTGTGTCTGTCCTCACACAGCCCTGCAGATCCCCAGGGATGTCCACTCTATGAAAGGCTGCAGGTCTCCCTTCATTTACTATTTTTTAATTTGCTTTATTGAAGTCGCACAGCGTTATCACAGTGTACGCGTTTCAGGCGGGCGTCACTGGCAATCAGCATGCGGACCTGCTCTTTGGGCTCGTGAGCTGGTTCCGTCCTTAACCTTCCCATTGTCCCCTTTGCCCAGTTTATCCCCCGCTCTCCCGGCTCCTGGTGGTTACTTCCTTCTGGTAACCACTAGTTGGTCTCATAGTCCAAACGTTTCTTTTGGATTTATTTAATTAATACATATTTGTTTTCTCTGTATCCCACAATGAGAGCATACGGTGTTTGCCTTTCTCCATCTGACTTATATCACCAAGCATAACTCCCTCTTCTGCTTTTCACACATCGATGTTTTGCCACTCACCCACCCACCCGTTCTGTTCACCCACTGCTGACTAAAGACTGCAACGGGCCTGACGTGAGTAGGCATTGGTCGCAGGGAGAGAGGAAGGCAACCCCGCCGTGGCACTCACCACCTAGGACGCCAGGCCCAACAGCAGATGACAAGCTCTTGGTGAAAAGTGAGTACTAGAAAGGCAGGGGCTCCTGCTTGTCCCTGCCACCTCCCCAGTCCCTAACAGAGAGCTGGGTGCAGAGCAAGTGTTCACAGCTTATGTACTGACTGACTATATGAAATCAGTACCTGGGTTGCGAGTGTGGTCCTGGGGCCAAACAACAGCCAGCCCTTCCCACAGAGCCGCTGTACAGCCTCCTATCTGGGGCCTGGCTGCCCCAGACCCTGACCCTGGCAGAGGACACTGGAAATTTGCTCTGGGGTGGGTTACTCCACGTGGGGCCCAGTCTCTTGGCTCCCACACACCCACACTCTCCCTGTAGCCCAGCCTCCAGAAGGCGAGGGTCTGCGCTCTCTGAGCTTAGACCCCACCGGAGGGAGAAGGCCAGTGCAGCTGCAGTGAGAACCGCCTCCGCTCGGCAGCGGGCCAGGCCATGCTCGCTGACCTTCAAGGCGCCACGCGGGGCTCAGCCATCTATCTCGCTGCAGTCCCCACGACGGCAGCCCCCCTTTATCGGCCTCTTCTCAAAAGCTGCAATACCTGTTCTGCTTGGTCCGAGCTGGGCTCAGACTCAGGTGCCAGAGCAAAGGTCAAAATATGTTGATTAATCGTCCAATAAAAGTAAGCTCCGAGAAGAAACACAATGGGGGAAGAGGGAATGCAGCTGGTGTGGTGGAGTTACTCCCAGTCTAGTCTTCCCGAGGCCGACTTGCTCTCCCAGTGAGCACGCTGCTTCTTACGCACCTCCCTGCCCAGACAGCACCGCGCCACCTGCTCCAGTGGGCAACGGCTGAACTTGACCTGCAAGCCGCACAGCTGAGAGTGGCCCTGCCCTGGCCCAGATGCTGCATTCCAAACTCTGAAATGCCAAGACTTTTATTTCACCTCATCTGGCTTTTCCACCTTGTGATACATGCCAGTGGTAAAGTTTGGAAATGAACTGACCAAATGGGTTGGGTCCTGGTCCCCTGGGAGAGGGAGACAGCACTGCCCCAGGGCATGACTCCAGCCCTGAGCCGGGGTGAGCTGTGGCTGCCTCACTGAATGAGGATTCTGGAATTCACTGGTCCTTCCCTCTCTGTTGTGTCAGAAGATTTGGAACACATCCTTTCCTTTACACTCAGAGCCATAGCTGCTTGAGCTATTTTCAAACACTGTATTTCCTTCAGATGGGAATTCTCTAACATTCAAGTTGCTTTTAAGTAAAGTGGTTGATTTGAATCACCAGGCAGGTATTTCATCCAACATGGGGGCCTGTTGGGCTGAAATTAAGTGGAGAGCTAAGCACACACCTGCTGTTTCCTTTCTTCCCTGTGGTTTTCAGGGTTGTTTGCTCCCTTCAGGAGGAATGTAAAATTACTCTGTATTTTCCCCCCAGGTTCTGTCTTTCCTCTCCTTAAGGACTCCTCTTTGAAAATGACTTGCACTTGGCCTTATGTGGGTCAAAAAAAAAACAGCTTTCCCTCCACTATGTGACATTGGCTGGGAAACTTCTTCTGATGCCCGGGGTAGTGTTTGTTCTAGACAGGCTTCTCTAACTGGAGTGTGATAACCACAAAGCCCCAGGGAACCAAGACCAGCTTCCTCCAACTCCAGGCCCTCTCCAAGGTAACCCATGCTGCCCGTGTGGGCAGGCACCCTGTCTCCTCACCCATTACAGCTATTCTAATGTACCCAAAAAGCACAGGCACTCCAAATATACCAAATTTATTCTTTTTCCAAATGGATAATAAGTCAACACAATTTATTGAACGGTTCAGCTTCTCCAAATAATCCATCATGCCCTGTATCTCTAACAGTAAATCTCCAAACATAAATATTACATATACATATATAGTTACAGCTAAAACATCTAGACAGATCGCTCCTTAGCTACTGTAATCTGATACATCTTAGAGGTCTGTACTCACATATATGCCTACATCTATCCCACTGTGTATATATACAGATACATAAAACAAAGGTGCCCGCTTCTTGCACTCCATTATAGTGCACTGATGACGGAGTTCATTGGCACTGGCAGCACTGTATTACTCTAGAGCACGGTTACGTCTAAAGAGGAAGGCTATCGAACCCATGTGGTTGAGGCATCTGTGCTGAACAAACCTGGATCCTACCTCACAGAAATAAGTGAACCCCAGAAGCTTGCAGAAGGGACTTGTAAACCTTTGTTCCTTCCTCTCCTCTTCCCACCACTTGCTCGGTACCCCCGAGGGCCGAACCCATGGCCCCAGTCTGGAGCCCTTCCTGGTCAACACCTGGTCCTGGTCTCTTGCCTGGCAACTTTTTCCAGCTCGGCTCAGCTGGAGCCCCACTGGGGTGCCTACTTCCCAGGAGGCCTGCAGGCCCCTGTCCCACCTCCCCACACTGACTGATCCTGCAAATCAGCCTGCCCACGCCAATGCCCAGAAGAGGCCAGTCCTGGCAGGCACTCAAGCAGCTCCTGTGAAGCTGCGTTACCGACTGAAATGAGTCCTGTTTTTAATTTGATTTTTCTTCTCCTGTAACAAGCAAAGTTCACGTTACAGATAAATTGCCCGGAAATTCCAACTTAATAAGGTATATGAATTTTTCAGGCCTCCAAGCATGGAAAACATCTTGCACGCTGGTATTTTTATACCAAAAGGTTTATTAAAAAGACAGCTTTGGAAATGCCAAAAATTTACATAGAGCACCTGACCAACTGGTCAAAAGGGCTGATTTGACAAAAAGGCCCATCAGCTGGGAGGCGGAAGAGCTGGCTGGCCGGTGGTCACGAGCTGTTCTTCCCTCGGGGATAGAAAGCCCCTGGGTCAGGGAGGATCTTCTACGTGGGGGTCTTTGATCCAGTCTTAGCTTGGATTGTGTCATTACCCACCGGGTAACCCAGAGCCGGGCACATCCATCAGTGCACGGAGAGCCCCACCCTCCTCTGTCCAGGGCCCTAGTTCTGAGTGGGAACATGAACTGGCATCAGGCCGATCTGGGCGCAGACTTGCCTTCCGAAAGTCCCCAGTGCAAGGAGTGTCAAGGAAGATAAACTAATAGAGGGAAACAAAGGACCCTGTGAAAACAATCAAATAGCGCAGTCGTGGTTACCTGCTTGTTTTTCAAGGAACAAAAACAGTGAAATGCTGGCAGGAGCCCAGCAAGCCTTTGCTCTCAGTGGAAACCTGATGTGCGCTGGCTGGTCGCACTGGGCGCTGTCTTAGGAGACAGCTCCCCACTTAGTATCTGTGAGCTGCAGACTGCGACTACTCCGCATAGAGGGCAGGAGCCAACATGTTCACTGCGCGCGAAACTGCAGCAGCCCAAGACAGCGGGAGAAACAAAGAACAATATTTCTTTGACAGCGTGAAAAGCTAGATTATGTCATTCTGTTTTCGTTTATATTTAAATCCTGAGTTGAATAATTAGGGGGAAAAATTACGGTCCATTTCAGTTTCTCATTATTTTAAATATGTTGAACCACCACAAATCATTCCTGGACAGTTTTAACTTGCTGGGAGGGGCAACAAGTGCTGCTTTTCCTTGTGTTTTCCATTTCCCTGACTGTCCTCACTGAAAGAGAAGAAATGAGTCGACTTTCACACGGCTGCCACCCTGTGCCAGAGGCTCCGCTGGACCCTGGTCCTGGGCATGAGAACAGACTGGAGCCGGGGAAGGTCAAGCACCTGGAACCCAGCACATCTGGGTTCACTTCCAGTTCCACACCTTCCTAGCTGTGCCTCTACTGACAAGTGACTAAGCCTCTCTGAATCATGTTTATCTCATCTTTGAAACTGGGATGGTCAGTGCTATCAAACTATCTCCAGCCACTGTGGCATGAGTTCAATCCCTGGCTAGGGAGCTGACCCACAGCCAAAGCAGACTTCTCCTGTGTTGCCCACTCAGAAAACAGGTGGCTGTTCTGCTCCCCACTCTGTCTCTGGTGAATCCTCTCACCTCCCAACCCTGCACCTCTGGCCTACACCCCAGTTCTTATATGCCTAAATAAATAAAAATATATCTTAAAAAATAAAATAAATAAAACAGGGATGACAACAACCTCATCAGCTTGTTGGGAATACCCAAAGCCAGTGTTCAGTAGACACAAGACACATTCGGTAGTTACAGTCAACCTCAAACTCCTCCCGACACTGGAAGGCTTGCGGTATGGTGAAGACACGTTATGCTCAAACAGGCATTTTAATATATGCCTTTTCCCAAAGGACCTAGAGAGGGGTGTGATTAGTTCTACCTGAGGACCTCATATGGGTGACCGACAGTAGACCCTTTAGCCAGGTCTTAGGGGACAGTAGGAATTTGCCAAGTAGAAGAGGGAATTACCATCAAAATAAAAGTCAGGTGTTCTTTAAGTTGTTCATTCTCATGTGCAACATATTTCTTTTGTGTTGAAAAAAATGGGTAAGATAATTGCAGTGGCAGAGGGTGTGAAGAAACCCCCGTTAGCTTCACTCATTCTCTCCATCTGTTCCCCTAGCACTGTTTCTCTCCAGAATGTTCTTTCACTCCAGCACTCACAGAGTCTGGTATTTCAAAAATATTCCAGGGGTGATGTGGATCATGTAAAATAAGGGTCAGTGGACTGGACCAGTGGGCACAGTGTCCTCACCCACTCAGCAACTGTCCGCTGAGCGTGCTAAGAGCACAGCACATCACAGGCACCCTTGCTCTCGAAGAGCTGCCTTTCTCGGGACTGTCTGTTCTCCTCCCCATGTTCATTCACATTGGTCTCTCTTCCGGGTTTGTCCATCGGCTCATCCCCTGACGGCAGCCCACCCATCCTCCTCTCTCCGTGCAGACACGGCATCCTCGGTGAGGCCCCTGGGTTCCCTCCATCAGAGGCACTGACTTCCTCCACGCACCCCGGAGCCCCACTGAACCTCCTGGCCTGCACACGACATACATCCAAGGCACTGGAGAAGCAAAACCAGACGAGGGCTCAGGAGCCTACCTCTGCGAGGGCTGGGCCAAAAAGAGCTCCCTCCTCGCAGTTGGTCGGGCACGGTGAAAGCCAGTGGCTGAGCAGGCCCAGAGCTGGCTGGCAGCCATGCTCTGCATGAGCTGTGTGGGAATGATGTTTTTGGGTTTGCGTTAAGAGTGTCTGCTCCTAGCTTGGGGGCCTCTCTTGACTCTATTTTGGATGTAACCTGACACGGTCAGACGCTCTTTTCCAGGTATTCTGTCTACAAGGACCCAGCAGGCTGGTTGAACATCAACCCCATCAATGGTACCGTGGATACCACTGCGGTGCTGGACCGGGAGTCCCCATTTGTCCACAACAGCGTGTACACAGCCCTCTTCCTCGCAATCGACAGTGGTGAGTCATTTTTAAAATGCACCAAAGGTGTAATTTTTGGTTATAAATATATTTTTGCATTTCTTCTGATATTCTTGAGAATATAAACATGGGGATGTGGGCAGGGGAAATAAATGCTTAAACACACACAGTAAGTTGGTAACACCCCAAGTGTTACCCCAGGACATGGTGAGAAGGTGAGTCATGTCCAGCTGGAATTCAGGGGAGGGAGCTCACCGTGCTCCATCTGGACAGGCCCTGGGCCTGGAACACCACGTCAGTGGCCTCCTCTTGGTGTGAGCCCCCCATCTGCAGAAAGGGGCCCTCTGCTTAATGCAAGATGATTTAAGTCCCAGAAGACGTCGCCTACCCTGATGGCTGCACCACCCCATGGCTTTTCTCCTCTGTTGACATGTCAGCCCGGGAGACACGGGCGTGCTCAGCCAGCAGCTCCCTAACCACACACTCTCACTGTCCATTCAAAGGCTCCTCCACGTGCTGGGCTCTGTTCTCGAAGCTGGGGACACAGCAGTGGGCAAACAAAAGCACTGGCACCATGCACTGACAAGGGAAAGGAAAGAAATGGAGTAAAAGGCATCACGTGCCATATGGGGGAGAGGAAAACATGCATTCTATGTAGGAAACAGTCAAAGGAGATCAGGAAATGGAAAGAGATGGCAGGGTCAGGGCGCCATCTTAGGTAGGAGGCGTTGAGTGAGACCGCGAAGGAAGCAGGGATGGGAGCATGGATTCTCTAAGGACACAGCAAGGGGTGCTGGAGCAGAGTGGAGGGTACCGGATGGGATGAGATGCAGATGGTGTGAGCTGGAGCAGTTCGGGTGGGCCCTGACTTTGTGGGAAATAGGAGCTATCTCTGAGTCCCAAGTAGAGCCCAGTGTGCCACGGGCACTCTGCAGCTCTGCTGATGTCAGTCTGGGGGAGACAAAGGTGGCAGTGGGGACACCTCTCCGGAGCCTGAGGACCATGAAGACCAGATGGTGGAGCCATCACAGGGCAGGAGATGAGATCAGATCAGATTCTGAAGATGTTCTATGCATTTCAAACGTAGAACCAACAGGATTGACCCCTGGCCAAAACCAAGGGGATCAGAGTCGGTCTGCGGGTGTGTTGAGCTGAGGGGTCTGTTGTATCAATGACACAGAAATTTTGCTCACCCTGTTACTCCTCAAAGTCAGCTGTTCATAAGGGAAAATTCAATTTTGAGTCTTATACATCAAGATAAATATTTATAGGGCTTTTTTATGGGCCCTTCATTGCACTCTATAACAGGGGTGAAGGAAGAGCCTTGGAGCCAGCCTCTGAGTCCTGGGTTCTCACATACGAACCTAGCAGGGGAGCACATGTCCAAGAAGTGAGTGACCCATGTAGCGGACAACACACAGAGAGGGCTTTGAAATGTGGTAGGCCTTTACCTCGGAAACAGGTAGGATTTCATAAGAGGCAAGGTCAGAAGGTAGAGGTGCTACAAATATAGAGCAGAGACATCAGAATTGGAAAATAGAGTGGCCTGGGAGGCAAGAAAAGGAAAGAGCTGCAGCCCCATAAGTGAACATATAGAGACCTATTTGGATATACATGGGACAGTCCTACGTTCAGAGCGTGTCCAAATCCAGATGAGTCATTTGATGGAGCAGGCAACCAAAAGATCCCCGAAGTTTTGAGAGGAAATTGGCATGATGAGAGAGCATGTAGACATTCCTCAGGCAGGAACTGGACCAGCCCCTGCGCGTGGTGCTGCAGACTCATGGGTAAGTGATGCGTGGCCCTTGGGCTCAGCAAACTAAGGAGTTATTTGAGGCAAGTAAACAGGGGGTCCCAATAGAGTGGGCTGTTCTAAAGGAGCTAAACCCAAAGAACTCTCATCCAGCCTCAGGGCAGTCACGGGAGCTTCTTGATTGAGACTGAGGTGACCTCTCACCAAGTGATGAGGACAAGTTGAGAAAGGATTAGGTGTCCTAAGAGATGCTTGAAAGAAATAGAGAGGTGGGAGAGGGAAGTGTCAGTCAGCGTTACTGGAGGCCAGCTTGGTGGACACCATAGACGCAAAGATGAAAGCAGGGAGTGGGCAGTCCCCCCGGTTATTCTTAGGCTGGAAGGGGGTCTTCTGCAAATGCCCAGCTCCTCACTGGAGCAGATGGTCACACAGTGTGGAATTGATTGTGAAGTAGGTCATAAAATGTGGCAAGCAGTGCATTTGACTTGGTTATGTTGCTTCCTTGCCTCCGGACTAAGTTGATGCTTGAGAAATATAACTCTTATGGCAGTATAGAAAATGGATCAGATGATCACAAGCTATGACAGGAGGTATTGGAAAGTGGTTGCAGAAATTGCAGTAAAAACAGCCTGGGCCTAATAAGGGCCAGGAAGTAGGTCGAAAGCAGGTATCTAATTGACTGGTAGCAATAGGAATGGGACCAGAAAGGATGGATCTAGAAAACATCTGAATGGAAGGAACAAGGCTTAAGGGTAGGAGGTATGATTGGTTTGTTGTTTTCTCAGATTTTATTGATTTGCCGGTCATGTACATAATTATAAAATTTGGGGAGTACACCTTCACCCCTCCATGTGTGCTCCTGCTCCACTTACCCGCCACCAAAGCTCCAGTGCCTTTGCCTTCCTCCCCTCCTGCCCCCACCCCCACGCCAGCCCATCTGGGAGCCACTGTATTTTTCACAGAGTCTATAAATTTTTCTTGCTGTGTTTTGCCAGTATGTTCTCTTTTTTATATTCCACAGATAAGTGAAACCATCTGGTCTCTGTCTCTCACTTTCTGACTTATTTCACTTGGTATCATCACCTCAAGGTCCACCCACTTAGCCCCAAAAGGCACTGTTTCATCTGTTATAGCTCAGTGTTCCCGAGTGCACATCCCACGCTTTCCTTGTCAGGTGGATATTTAAGTGGGTTCCACGACTCGGCTATGGCGAGTAAGGCTGCTGTGAACACGGGCGCACATACAGCTTTTGTTGATGCCGCTCCATGCCGCTCTCCTCTAAGGAGACTGCACCAAGTTACCTTCCCACTAACAGTAGGTGATGGCTGCTTTTCACCACATCCTTGCCAGCATTTGTAGAGACCAGACTTTGAAACAAACCACGCACTCAACATGAAGTAGAGAAAGGTGACCTGAAGCTTTCTAGTCCAGAAACCAGGAATGATTATTCCATCAACTGAAATGGAACAGAATTCAAAGGCTTGTCCCCACACAACTTTTATGAATGGATGATAAGAAGCTAACAACACAGGACAGGGACAAAGGCAGGGCAGGTTTTTCCTGGGGAGTCAGCAGGCAAAACAGTTGGGAGCCATCGGAACAGATCAGCTTTGCCAAAGGAACAGGGCAGACAGGAGTGTTGAGGGCATAAACACTGGATGACAGTAGACCAGAAATGTTTCAAACACTCTACAAATGAAAAATATCAGAGATAGATCTGCTGAACTCATGATCTCGGAGTTCTGTAATACCTAAAGTACCTGTAGTTGTAGAGAAAATTCTCAACTAGGAACACCAGGGAGGAGGGTTGAGATCCAGCCAATATTATAGTTGCCATTGCCTCACAGAATATTTTATGCAATTATTAATCAAAAAAAAGAAAACACTAGCACTGAAGTACACTCCAGTCTTTGTCAGAAATAAGAGCCTACTCTGCAGGTAGAACTGGGCAAACAGCTTATAGACTCTGAGGTACAGTTTCTACTTCTATAAAATGAGAAGGATAAATCCTACTTATAAGGTTGTCATGAGAAATGTGTAAGTGAAGTGTGGTACTCTCCAGACTCCCCATTAAAAACCCTATTAAATGTTCAATAAATGTTAATCCTACCCCAGTGGGGGTTATAGAAAGGAAAGACTGGTCTTCAAGAAAAATACAGCTTGAAAACTGCCTCTTATCTAACTCTGTTAATACTAATATCAGACAAGGAAATTCAAAATCTGTTGTCACAGATGTTTCCAGAAGCATGGAAGTGTCCCTGAAGAGGTAATGGTAACTAGAAAACAGGTTGGCATTAATATACAGAACCATCATCAGTGATGATAATCTTGAACAAGGCCCAAAAGACTTTGAGCAAAAAGAGCATAAATTTTTAAAAGATCTTGTAAATCAAAGTAAGTTTTGTTTGAAGTCTCCTTTTTGTCACTCACTGAAAACATCTCTAGGTAGTATGTCTAACCAGGAAAAACCAACACTTACCTGTTAGATCAAAGTTAGTATACTAATTGATGTCTATCCAAAGCAGGCTTGTGATTTTATTAATTTTATAAAAAGTCAAGTATTTGATGGAATAAAAGTTTAGTCACACAACAGCAGGAGAGCTAAAGCAAAATAAATTGTTTTCTCCAAACAACGAGTGGCTCAGGAATTTATGCCAAAACATCAATAAAATATATGGCTGTAGAAACTTCTAGGTAATAGACCAATGTCCCCACTAAAAAAGTCTGGATAGATTACCAAAAAATCTTATGTGTAAAGACATGATATGGCTTTGAGGCCCAAAATCAAAAGCAGTGAGACCCAAATCAAGTAAAGACTAAAAAGGGAAGATGATTCTAGAAAAAATGTAATACAGCCAGTCATGTCTTCCTCCACAACTGTTTTCTGATCTGAGTGAAGGTCAGACCCAGGCGGAGGAATATGATGAAAAGAAAGAAATCAGAAATGCTATGCCCGCCCTGTGGATCTGGGGTGACAAAGTGAAAATCTGAAGGGTCTTTAATACGTGGTCCCCACCCCACCCACCCAGAAATGCCTTTTAAATGATAACTAATATCTTGGGGGCTCACATGAGTGATGGGGTTGCTAAGGAAGAGACCACCCGACCTTAAAAACAGAACCATTCTCTCTTTAAGGCATTTACCAGTTTTCTAAGGTATAAGGGATTGGAAGGTAGGGTGACTGGTGCTATAGACAGAATGTATGTACTCCCCTAAATTCAAATCTTGAACCCTAATCCCCAGTGCAGTGTTATTAGGAGGTGGGTCCATTGGGAGGTGATTAGGTTATGAGGATGGAACCTTCATGAGTGGGATTAGTACCCTTATGAGAGAGACCCCAGAGTCTCCCTTGCCCCTTCTGCCATGTGAGGACACGGTGAAGACAGCGGCCATGAACCAGGAAGTAGGATCCCATTAGTACTGGTGCTGCCAGCGCCTTGATCTTGGACTTCCAGTCTCCAGAACTGTGAGAAACAAATTTCTGTTTCTAGGTCAGCCAGTCCATGCTATTTCTGCGAAAACAACCCAAACAGACTAAGATTGGAGAGCTGGGTTGAGAACTGCTATAGGCAGAACTGATTCTCCTGCCTTTCAGCCGGCAAGACTCTGAGACTCACCATCATAATCCCAGGAGGGCAACTCCTAACAGCAAGGGGAACCAGAAGCTGACTGAGTCTTCTGCCCGCAGACCAGCCTGACCCATTTCCTTCCAGGCAACAAGTCCTCGGAGAATCTGACCAACACAGAGAGGGAGAGATTGTTATTTTAAATCTCTCTCATTTTTTCATACGTAATACCCAATTTATAGTAAGAATCATCGCTGGCCTGTAAAAAGCAAGAATATGTAGCTGATGATCAAGGATAAATATCAGACTTGAAGAGGATCCAAATATTTAAATTAGCATGCAAGGACAATCTGTGTTGATAAAATAAGCTGTAGTTAAAACAACTATGATGAGTCTGTTCAAAAAAAATAGAATAAAAGATATATTAAAGCACAGAAAGTTTCCCAGAGACTTAGAATATGAGAAAGAATCAAGTGGATGTTCCAGAACTGAAACGCACATCATTTGATATTAAGAACTCAATAGGGAAATTTAGCAGCTCAACACAGCACCAGCAATATGAATTTATAGAAAACACCCCATGTGAAGCCCGGGGGGGATAAAGAATGAAAAAAAATAAGATAAGAGATAGATGAGTAGAGCTTGAAGGAAAGATACACAGTACACCTGAAATTGGAATCCCAGAAGGTTGACAAAGAGAATGGAGCAGAAAAAAACATTTTAAGCTATAATTGTCCAGGAATTTTCCAAACCCAATGAAAGATATCCACTTATTAATTCAAGAAGTTCAGAAAACCATAGGCAGGATAAACTCCAAGAAAAAAAAACACACCTCAAATTGATGAAAGCCAAAATCAAAGAGGAAATGTTAAAGTCAGCCTAAGGAAAAAAAGGAGACATTTGCCCACACAGGAGCAACAATATGACTTATGGCTGACTTCTGAGTAGAAATGCTGGGAGCACAACCTCTCACAGCCACATGGATGGCTCTCACAAGCACCATGTTGAGCAAAAGAGGCTGCAAAAGAAGATCACATACTGAATGATTCCCTTTTTTAATTGAGGTAACATTGGTTTACAATGCTGTATAAGCTTCAGGAGTACAGCTTCACACCTAGACAAATATATGTACCACACCACACCCACAAACCATCCTATTGATGCCACTACTGTTCCCCCCATCCCTTATCCCCTTCTCTGCTATGACTAACCTTCTAATGTTAGAATCTAAGGGTTTGCTTTGTTCCCTTACATTCCACATGAGTGAAATCATATGCTCTTTGTCTTTCTCCTTCTGACTTATTTCACTTAGCATCATCCCCTCAGGGTCCATCCGTATTGTCACAAATAGCAAGATTTCATCCTTTTTTATAGCTGAGTCGTATTCCATTGCATATGTATACCTTGTCTTCTTTATCCATCCATTGGTGGTGCTTAACCATGTGTACATGTGAAACTGATCATAGCTACCAATCACCTTGGGGATGGGTTTCTTGATCCTGTGATACTGCACTACATGGTGTTTTCTGACCATGAAGATTCTCCAAGTGTGTATTTATGAAACATTGACATTTCTATATTTCAGTAAACACTTAACCAAAAAGTACATGGCTACAAAGAGACTGTATACCCACTGCTCCGCTGAGCCTTCCTGGGACGGCTCTAGCCATTTGAATCATCTCTCAGCACCTGTCAACCCTAGAGGTAGACTCTCAGCATCTGATTAGTCTAAGGAAGGACAATCCCCAGTTGCTCATGGGATGGTACTGCCAGGAGTGGAGCATGATGGATGTCTGCAGAGGGGACAAAGTTAGTAATGCATGCATTCTGCAGTCCCTAGAACACTTGGCAAGGTTGGAAGTGACACCATTGTAACATACTGCTCATAGCTCTACTTAGTCAGCTCAGAACAATGATAAGGCAACACCGAAAGAGAACTGTCATGTCTTGAGGCTAGAAATTATGAGATCAGAATTGAGGAATGTAAAAGACAGAATAAAAAGTCGGCTGGAAACCTGAGTTTAAATAGAAATAAAAAGCCCTTCAGTCTGGGGCACCTTGTTTGGGGCCCCAAAGCTAGTCTAGATAGATTCTAGAATGACACTTCATAATAATACACTTAATACCCAGATTATTGATGATTTGGGGAAGATAAGACACTTCCGTCATTTTCGGTGGAGAGAGACTTGATCATAACCCACAGAACACTCAAGGATGTACAGGCACATTTTTTAAACTGTTACCAATTTTAATGAGCTACAAATTACCTACCAACGTTGTTTCATTATATCTGAAATCTTTTGTTTTGCTAAAGCAAGACCAACTGTAGTTAAATGATTGGAAGAATAAAGCCTTTAATCCTACAGATTAATAAGGTATGACCTTTAATGTTGGCGGGCATTTTATCTTCAGAGATGAGTATCATCGTTTACCGTATGTGGTCCAGATTTTCTGAAAAGGTTAAAATAGTGCCTTCAGAGGACAGGAACTCTTTTATTAAAGACATCAATGAACACAGCTGGCCTGCCTTAGGAAGGAAAAAAATATAATAACTGTTAAGGAAGATAACAAGATGGACAGAGAACATTCCAGAATGCAGTAAGACGGAATCCCTTTAGAGATGTGCTGACAGTGGAGTAAAGCAGCACCAATTAGCACTGGGTAAATCCCCTCCTGCTCAGGTAATCACCAGAAAGGTCAAATGTTAGTCTCACTGTCTTATGTGGGCTGAAAACTGTCACCAGCAATTTCTCTAGGAGTTCTAGAATACCCCTGGGGAATGTCGTGGGCAGGAAAAGCAGAGCTGGCTGCTGCTCCCTGGCTTGCTGCCTTGCGCTCAGGATTCTCTCTGGCTGATGCTCCCACTTCTTCTCACCTATCACCCCACCCCTCACTCCTGTTCTGAAATCTCAGAGGGTTCAAGGTTCACCAGAGAAGGGCTGAGTTGTGACTTCAAACACCAAAGACAAATATTTTGCTTCAGAAAGTCCGAATGCCCTCACTGCCAGCACCCACATGCTGCGGAGTTTAAAGAAAAAAGAAAATTATCTCTTAGTTCTCTCTAAGCCTCTGTGCATATGCAGTAGTTTGAACCCGGAAGACCACATGATCTCCAGAGTCCATATGAAGTCTTTATATGATGATCAAAAGTGTCATCCTCCCCATCTATTTTTGTATAAAATGTTGGGAGCATGATAACATAAAAGCAAGCCAATGATCACTAAACTCAACAGCACGTTTTCATGACTTAGCAGCTTACATAAAGTGTGTTTGAGTGTGTCAGTGAAAAATGTGATGTGAGTTACCCAGAAGACACAGAGATAGAGAACCAAGCATAACAGCTGTAAAAGTTAAGTGGAAAGGACTATGGTAATGATTTTTTGTAGGCTGAGATATATCATGTCCCAACCTGTCTCTTCCCTCAGTCCCCTATATGATAGATGTGCTGATAATGCCTGCTGACTTGAAATTGAAATATTGTGCAAAGTATATGTAGATTGATTAAAGGGGGAGGGGACCAGTCCCCTAGTGAAATGACTATAGACCTGCTGAATAACAGCTGCCCCCGAGGGGTGGAGCTGCAGGGGTCCTGAACTTTGAAAAGATGCCACAATTTGTAGTCTTTCTCTTTTTGTACACGAAGCCAGCTCTAGACTACATGAGGGGTATAGTAAGATTATTAGATTAATTCTACTTAAAAGATGCTAGTTTGGATAAAATCAAGCCATTAGTTATGATGGCAACCCAATTAAGCCAGTTTAACGTCCCTTATCTCCCCTATTATAGTAATTGAGGGGAAAAAATAAATTGAAGACCCAGCCATCATTCTTCCTTATTTCAAGTAGCAGTAAAATATCAATCATGTAAAAAATACTAGCTCCAGTTTTGTCACTGACAAAACGGCCTGATAAAAGAACTCTTGAGATGGGTCAGCGGGGGCTTGTGAGGTAAGACACTTTGCGGGGGATTGTGAAGTAAGACACTTGGAGGCAGCGCACAATACCACGACCAGCATGTAGAGACAAGCCAGCACCACAGGGACGTGAGACTGACCGGCAGCCTCAGAGTGAAGACGGTGGGTGTGTCCCAGCTGGGTGGGTGTAAGCACCGGAAATCATGAATGCAAAACTCCTGGCACCCGGTAAATGCCTCATACATATTTGTCAACCGACCAGCAGAGCTACAGACAGCTTTTCTAAGCTTATCACTAAAACTATCAGTGTCCGAGGCAAACCATCAAATGCCATCTGACCTCATGATCTGAGCCTTTTTCTAGGGAAGGAGGGGGCCCTGGAGCCCTCCGCTCAAAGTAGGGGGCTAGGTCAGAAAATCAGCTGGAAAATGCTTCCTTTGGCTTGAGTGGAGAGGATGTTGATTTTTCCTCTTTTATCCTAAGAAAAATTAATTTTCAGAATATTCTGATAGCTTGCATCATTGTACTTAGTAAACTGACCTTAAAAATTCAATAAAAAGAAAAGAAAAGAAAAAGGAAAAGAGAAGAGAGGTGAGGAGGAGCTAACCAACATTCTCTCAAAAAATGTTATGATATCTTATAATAAATTAATTTTTAAAAAGCACCAGCTGCCCTGAAACCATGTCTCTAGCCTTTCGAGGAAGCTGCATGGAAGAGGAAGGATATTCTGCTACATATCCCAGATGTTCTGCTCCAATTGAGGCTTTTGCTATTGAAAGAGCATACCCGTGATGGAAGACACTGTCCCACGGCTCTTAGTTCTGATGTCTGGAGGCCAGAGTGTCCTTGGTGGGGAGGGGTGCTGATGGAGAGAGAGAGACAGGGGAGGGGACTTCTGGCAATATCAGGAATACCTGACGCACCAACATCTCCTGGGCCCCGGGAACTATGGGCTAGTGAGGAAGAATCATGACCCATTTTAATTATACCTGAATTTTGGAGGGTGGTGTTCTTCAACCTGTGCATTTAAGTTGGGAGAGGCTCTTTCCCTGGATCTTGAGAATTTCATTTACCACCTTGACTGAGTAAGCTAAGCTCATTTCACTTGAGCTTAGAGAAAGATGTGGCCTGGGAACAGCATACGGGGAATTGGAGACAGGCATGGACTTAATTCGCAGAGGCCAATTCTCCTGGCTGTATTGCAGATGCTTGGGATGCCTCTCGTCCATTGCACCAAATAATTCCATAATACGTTCAGAGGGGGCAGAAAATAATGGGTTCCTGAGATACTCAATTAATTCAATTGAACTCAGGAAGTTCAGTAGTAACGTCTCAATAAAGAAATTCAACAGAATGACTGCAGCTGATAGTGAAAACCTAGCTTCAGAGGAATGACAATTTTCCTTTGAGTTGTTCTAACAAAAATTAACCCTATGCCTCCCTTAGAAATCGCTATCCTTTGCTGATTAGTGCCATATGAGTTCCTGTTCTGCAGATAGTTTTTGAATGTTCATTCTGGAAATGTTTTGGGTGTTGATATGTGTAAATTTCCAGCAGGCCCCCTCAGGCTTATCTGTTTTCACTGCTGACTCACAGCTCAGCTCCATGCAAGCTGGTTTCTCCCCTATTAATGGAAACCTCCCCCAAAACTCACCAGTAACAGTTTCCCTGCACAATCCCATGACTTCTCTTTACTCCTTACTCCTGCGGAGTCACAGCGCATGGCTTCTTCTTCCAGTTCTTCTCCCTTATGTCTTCTGCTAACTGGCCTCTGCTCTGTAAACATTGGGGTTCCCTAGGTCTCCACCCCTGTGTCTTTCTGTACTTCCACCTCCACTAACAGAATTTGCAACAAAGGTTTCAAAGTATCTGCAGTGACAAGTCCCCAACCACTAACTCAGCCCCACTGCTCTCTTGTACACAGGCACCGAACTGGAGGGGTGATAGGTATAGCGGAAGCTGAACTTACTGTCTTGCCGCTCCCCACCGCCGTCTGCTTTCCCTTGGGAGGCCTCCTCAAGGGTCTAAATGCCAAGACCAGACGTTTCTTTCCTGGCCAAAGAAACTACCCTCTCCATCTACCACTGGTCTCCCTTCTCCAGTGTCCAGCACTTCCTGGCAAAACCACCTCATGCATCTAAAAATAAGCCCGATGAGGAATTCCAGCGCCCGGCTAAAGAACCTCTGGTGGCTTTGGTGCAGCCGGTGGACTTGGCACAAGCAGCTCGTCCTCATGGTCCAGATCTGACACCCTGGCTCTCCGTCCAGCCCCAGCCCCAGCTGTCTCTCCAGCCCCACCACCACAGGCTTGTGACTTTACGTGGATCCACAAAGGCCAGGAGGGAGGCTTAGCCACTGCCAATCTGAGTGCTGACACATGTGCTGTGGCCCCACGAAACTGTGGGTATGGGAGGCTAGAGGGGAGCTGCTGTGGTTCATTCCAGTTGTCTCCCTGTATCTTACTGTCTGTCACCAGACAATGTCTCATCACCCTCCGGGTTCTGATGCAGCACCACCCCACCTGCCCACCAGCCCACCCGCCTGTCTCACAGTGCAACTGCCAGCAATGAAAATGCTACTTGACCGTGGCTCCTTATTCCTGTGGTGGTCCCCGGGTCCCCGTTTTTTGGTGTCTCTGCCTGTTCTTCCCCTCACTGTCTAAGTCATAAGCCTCCAGAGGCTAAAAAGGTGCTTTGTTTCCTTACCCGCAGGATGTCAGCCCTGGTCCGGCCTTGCCCTGGTCACCTGTCCTCCAAGCTCCAACATCCACCATGTTTCTCACCCCTCCGTGACTCTGCAATTTAACTTAATGTGCATTTCATAATTTAAACACTGTCTGAGATAAAAATCAAATGAAGCTGGGAAATGTGGCTAAGTGCAAATGAGGGTAGGAGCGGTAAGCTGAAGTCACCTGTAAAACCGGGGTACTCTCATTTTAGAGGTGCATCAGATCCTTTTTGGAATAAGGCAAATCTGTCTACTTACTGCTTGTGGGTTGCAGATATGGCTCTCGCTTTTCTCACAGAAAATTGGAAAGTATTAATGCACAGTCAGTTCGTCCCAAGTGCCAACCTCTAGAGCATGGGTAAAAAAAGATGCAGGCAGAGAAAAGGCAAACAAATTCAGCCTGAGTATCAGGAAGAGCAAATACCCTTTTCTTTAAGTGAAAGACATTATTGGATAGGTGCTTATCAAGGCTTCTTAAAATAATGCTTCCTAATCCGCAAAACACTTCAGGAAGGAGCCAAAATATTGAAAAAGTATTAAAATATTTAAAAATAAGGCCCCACGGTAATGGCTGCTTTCAACTACGCAGGTAGCGAGGTGGGGAATACCGTCTCGCAACTAGCTCACCTTTCCAGCTCAGTCCTGTGCTGCCCGCCCCTCCAGCCCCCACGGGCACATCAGTCACCCCAGACCTCTGGATAAGATCCTCGTCCCTACGGTCGACCACCCAGTCAGAGCAAAGCCATCCCTGAGATAGTATGTCCCCCTCCTGGACTCTCTGTCCTCCCTATACCACCAAGCTATGAGCAGACTCAGAGATTTCCATAAAAGGTTCAGTTTGGTAAGTGAAGAAAAGTCCTTTTAATATCTCCTTTCCTTGAGTGGCTTTCAACGCGTTGGTTCGACCGTATGTTAGAGGCTTAGATGTCTAACGCAAAACCTGAAGAACCGCAATCAAAAGTCTCATTTAAGAGAAAGCCTGAGGTAACCCCCTAACCGTTACACCAACATGCAGGCCATCGCCGCTACTCCTGGTGGGAAGCTGCCGCGCTAACCCTGGTGTCTGGCACGTTCCTTGGGAAAGTAGCGTGGAGACGCCTCTGTCCCGCGCCGCGTGCTGACATCTTCCCTTCCCCGCAGGCAACCCGCCCGCCACTGGCACCGGCACGCTGCTCATCACCCTGGAGGACGTCAATGACAACGCCCCGGTCATCTACCCCACGACAGCCGAAGTCTGCGACGACGCCAAGAACCTCAGTGTGGTCATTTTGGGAGCCTCAGATAAGGATCTCCACCCAAACACAGATCCTTTCAAATTCGAAATCCACAAACAAAATGCAGCAGATAAAGTCTGGAAGATCTCCAAGATCAACAGTAAGTCCCACTAACAGGCTAGCTTCCTCGGGCTCTGACTCAGTCTCCCTCTCCCACAGGGGCCCTCTCCTGCATTCCCACAAGGCTTCTCCCGGTTACTCATATGCTCCAACGGACGCCAGCACACGGGCACGCTGCTGGGAGTATCGGCCGTCGCTTCCCGTCGCTTGCTGATGAAAGCAAGCATGAAAGTGCTCTGGCCTCCTCTCTCTTCTACACTGTACACGTGTAATACACTCTGCCGTGCACTCTGTATTTCGCCCCACACTGTACACTTTTGCTGTACACTCCACGCTGTACACTCTATGCTGTATAACTGACCCTATGTCCCTTTACTATGTGCTTATGCTATACACTCTACTTACACCGCTTACTATACCCCTACATTATCCCTGCATGTACATTTATACCCTATGCTGTATCCCCTATACCATAGCCCCAAACCAAATCCCTATGTTGTGTAATTATACTGAGTCTACTGTAGACGCTGTGCACCCTATAATATATCCTCAACTGTGTCCGTATACTGTGTACACTACACTAGTCTCTCTGATGTGCCCTCTACTGCGCACCGCGTACCGTACACTCTCTATGAGCACCATGCACTGTACACGTCACACTGAACACCCTGCGCTGTACTCTGCACACGGCCTTCTGTACATCCTGCACTGTGCACACTGTACTGCACGTCCTATACTGGATACCACGCACTGCACTGTGCTCTGCACACTCCACTCTACACTGTGCACCGTGTGCCTTACACCTGCACTTACACTACTGCGCACCGTGTGCCGTACACCCTACCCCACCCACACTACTCTGCTCTGTGTACTGAACACACACCTAGTCTTTGACCCTCTGCAAGTCGCTCAGGGCCCCCTGTCGCAGCTCACTTTCACCCGGCCTTTGGAGACTTTCCATGCTCTCTGGCTTTCATAAAAGACTGCGTCTTCCACTGTAGGCTGCAGACCTCTCCAAAATTGACACAGTCTTCCTGACCTTGGCTTTTCTTTCAACTCTGACTTTTGTTTCTGATTTTGTTACTTACTTCCATCCAACCTGTCCCTCATGTATGAAGCTGGCAAGCAATTCCCTTCCACCAGTCTTTTCATGTGGGCAGGTGGAACTCAAAACTCAGCCCCACATTTATCCTCTGCCTGCTCAAGACTGAGCCACAAGTCCACTGAATTCTGAAGAACCCCTCTCTCCACAGTACCTCACCCACTTGCTTCCCCTGGCAAATGTAAGTTCCCCAAGTTCACCTTGCCTTGTCAAACCATAACCCAGAACTCACACAGAGACGTCGTCTCGGATCCAATAGTGACATTACCTGTGACTGACTCACTCAGCTGACCCCTCTTCTGACGTCAGCGGTGGAATTCTTTAAAAGGATGGAGAATTGCCCATTTCATTAAGTTCTGAAAGTGTGTTGTACAGTTGTGCATGAATTTTCTATTAAAAAATTTCATTTGTATTGTTAGGGCCTAATCTCATATCTCATCTCATTAGGGCCTTTCCCTAGTTATTGATTCTATTTGCCTGTTTGTCTATTTTATTGCTTTAAAGAATGAATTGTTACAGTAATTATTTTTTAATTAAAATTAAAACCTCTTCTGTTTGAGGGGTTAGGGCTTTATTTGCTAGTTTCTGTGGCTGTATCTGATCTGAATCATCCTCACCGTTCCTTTCCAGGTGGAGCGCTCCCCCTCCTGGAGGGAGGTGGGGTGCTCCCTGAGCTGATCCACAGTTTCGTAGGGGAAACTACCTACGTGGGCTATTTCCATAACTGTTGCCTTCCCATTAGGATAACGCTTCACTTGTGTTTTCATGTCATCACATTTGGCTTTCCCTCCTGGTTTTATTTACTAGGTCATATGCCTTCTAAGTTCTTTTCCTTGTCCCCCAGTATTTTTCCTGAGCATTTAACATTGTTGTGCCCAAAAGGGGGCAGTTAAAAAAAAAAACAACCCTTAGTCATCTGAGTGACTGCAGGCTAAACAGTGGCCAGACAGAGTGGCTGCTCCAAGCCCTGCCAGTGGGTGGCCTGGTCACCGCAGCTCTCCCACCAAGCACGGCTTCCAGACCCACGTCACCAATGGTGCTGTGGACTCCTACCCAAATCCAGCGCCATGTAGAGAGATGGTAGAACCATCTCCATGGCAACAGACAGGGGTGCTGTCCACTTGAGAGGGAATGGACTTTTTTTAAAGTCCCAGAATTTATTTTTGGTTATTTACCTTTAGATTCTTATATAAAATGGCCTAAGCTGATACTTTCTCTTTTCTCCTTTTTAAAAATTTTCTGCAACTTTACTAAGGGATAATGAAAACGAAACATGCTGAAGATGTACAACTTGATGATGATAGAGTGGATTTGGCAATGATTTTTTCCTAGATGTCGAATGTGGCCTTTGTGAAGATGGCTTTATCAGTGTCGTAACTTTGCAGGGAGGAGTTCTTGGTACCAGGCCATGTTCACCAACGCGGCTGGGAGGGCAAGGGAGGAGAGCTTATGTGCACCACTGTCTGGTACAGTAGCCTCCACCCAGTGTGGCTACTAGATACTCGAGCTGTGGCCAGTGGAAGTGAAAGGCAGAACTTGTATTTTTATTGGACATTAATGATTTTCAAGTGAAGCCCTCCCGGGGTCATAAACTAAAACACAATGCTGGTCTCACAAGGGCTGAGCAGCGGATACCTCCCGACCCTTCGATTTGGAGAGACCCCGCCCCCTCTCGCTAACGCCTTCCTCGCTCCTTGTCTTCACAGACACGCATGCCCTGGTTAGCCTTCTTCAAAATCTGAACAAAGCCAACTACCAGCTACCCATCATGGTGACAGATTCAGGGAAGCCACCCATGACGAACATCACAGACCTCAGGGTACAAGTGTGCTCCTGCAAGAACTCCAAAGTGGACTGCAACGCAGCTGGGGCCCTGCGCGTCAGCGCCGCCGTGGGCCTGCTCATCTCGCTCTTCAGTTTAGCCTGTAAGTTGGCCTAAGCTCACCGTGTGCACGCAAGTATAAAGAAAACTTCTCTGAAGCCATGTCCCCCCACGGAGCTTTCCAAAACAAAAGTGATCCCAGAAAAACACTCATGTTTAGTTGGCATCTGTCTGACATTAAGTACTATATGTAAAAGTGCTCCAAATAATGTTTAAAAGCCCCCAAACACACCCCTGCCAGTCAGTCTGAGGCACTGGTTTCTGGCCCCAGCCGGTGATAAGGAAACTTCCTGAACTGGAGCTAGTAAAAGCAAGACCAGAATAACTGACTGGTCTGTGAGGGCCTTACTGCTCTCTGCATTGTGCAGATAATCTTTTGCAAGGTCAAAGTAGATACTCTGCCTCTTGAGAACAGCCATGAGAATTCATGGCTGGAACTTGGGTTGTAGAAAAAAGATAAATGCATAAGTCACACGTTTCCCGCTAACTGGCGGTAATGACTGTAATATCATGAAGCAGCATTTTAGGCGAATTGATCCTTATGCCCAATAGTATAATGGGAGCATAAAATGAACAGATACATATTTCAAATATTTCCCATGTATGACATTTATTATTTACTTAATTATTTACAATAATCCTTAGCAATTATTCATCTACAGCTAATTCCATTCAAAAGTCTTTGGAACTTTGGTACTAACATTTTGAGATTATGGATGTAATCGTGAATAAAGAAATTGAAAAAGTCATTATTTATAAAAGAGCAAGAGTTATTACATCTTGGTAGTAAGTGGGGTCAATCGGGAGTCACATACTCTGACACTGAATATTCTCTGTGAAGCTCTGCGTGGGATCAGCACCCTGATGGAGGCGAAGACCTTGCAGTGTCTCACTGGATGGGTGGGTGGGTGGGTGGGTGGGTGTGTAGGTGGTTTGATGAGCGTATGAAAGGAAATACACATTCCTCTCATTCATTTCTCTTTTTTTTTTTTTTTTGGCTTCTTTACGTTTTCTTCAAAAAATATAACAGGTAAAGGTGAGATACCCTCTTCCTATCCACAATTTTATTTTCTACCCTCTCTTCCCAGAGACTATACATTAAAACAGTAAGCCTCGATCTGTTTTAAAAGAATAAATATAAATATTGATTCAAAGATGTGACAACATCTTCTTCTTAACAACAAGGAATTATCTCATGGCCCTACACTGGAGACCCACGGCCTCCGGGTACTAGTAATGAGCGGGTTCCAAAGCCTGCCCACTGTTCATCTCTCTCACCAGAGCTCCTGGATCATAGTGAAGCTAAGGCAGAATTACCTGCTCAGTCCTAAAGAATTCACATCGGCATCATTAATTCACATACACACAAAGATGAATGTATACTACGTTTGAGACACCAAATGCACTTTATTTTCTCCCCTAAATGGAGAGCCATCACATGATTAACCCACTGTAAGTAGGGGCTGGTAGTAAAGAAAAAACCATCCTCAAAAGTAGCTCTGAAACTCCCCACTTAGCTGGAAAGATACTCAGTAGACACTCCAGTGTTTTATGCCACAAGACAGGTGGTTTAAGTTCCAAAACAGTTAAGAAGAGCTGTTACCTCACCTGTCTGACCTCAGAATGAACCTCAATTTAACCCTATAGAAAAGGAATGTAATAGTACAATATTGTTTGTTTGAGCACTGTTCCGAATACAGTGATTCTTATCTCATTATCCACCTTACCCCAAGATGTTCTCCCCCACCAAAGAGAGAAGTACCTGACAAGACATGTGAGAAGCTGGGCTAGAGCTAGCAGTTGTAGTTAGCCACAGGTCTTCTGGCTCAGCCACTCTCTCCTGAAAGCAGAAGTCAAGGTGGTCCACCCATGTTAATAGGACACCGATAAGGAGCTGGCCACAGCTCCACAACAATGGAGCCACAACAATGGCCTAAACATTATTCAAGGTGGGAGCCAGGAATTGTAAAAAAACTGAAATTATCTCATAAAATGCAATGGGAAGATAACCTCCCAACTCAGCCATAGTTTGAGAGAATTTTGGGAGCTGGTAGAATCTGATGTTTCTTTGAATCAGGCGTTGACAAACCATGTCCAAAGGCCCAACGAGCGCCCACCTGTTGCTTTTTATAAATAAGGTCTGCCCCACTCATTTACACATTATCAGGTCCTTCTCTTGCTGTGGTAGCAAAACTGAATGTCTCTGTTGTCACAGAGACATGATCACCAATAAGGCCAAAAATATTTACTACCACACCCTTTACATTAAAAGTGTACCACCTCCTGCCTTGAAACAAGGTAACTAAAACTGCCACAACCACCTCATATAACACAAATGGGCTTTTCTGCTCCTCTCAAAGAATATTAGGACCCAAGGAGATGAGCATACACCCCACACCCTAATGTTCAGTGACTTCTTTCCTTCATTATCTGGGGATTTTATCCCACTTTATAAGTGAGGAAGCTTGTGCTCAGGGAGGTGCTGGGTGACCAAGCATCCACCATTACACTGTCTTCCTTGTGGGAAAGATAATAGAGCATTTCAGTGTGCTGTGTTACTGCAGATGTCTATGGCACCAGCAAGAAGCACTTCCTTCTCTGACAGCTAAAAATAAAGGAAATAAAACTAATGACAATGAAAGTAATAAAAAATGTAAATGAAATTATTTTTACTGCCAATTTTGTTGTTTAAATTATGCATTGATGACATTGAAGGGGAGGCAGTTCTTCCCCATGACTTACCCAAGGAAGCAAACTGGCATCTCGGTTGTGCTGTGTCTGTGGGGATTTTTAGGCTTTGCACAGAATGACACAGGCGACTCAGGAAGAATGTCATCCTGAAACCTTTTTGTACATTGTTTTAGGCTTAATCAGCAATAGCAGGAATAGAAAAGGACAGATCTGGTGAACCATATTAACAAGTACCCAAATTAAATGTCTCTGCCTTGGGAAGGAGAAGGCGTTGAATCACGGCCTCCATCACAATGAAGAAGATGAGCCAAAAAATACCTACTACCAATATTTTTAATTCTAATGCTTCGTATGAAACTATTCTCTCAATTCCATTTTAAGTGTCTTTTGATGATTTTTGATAACTGTGAATCATGGTGTAGCTGTTCAAGATGTAGTTGCTTTGTACCCTTTTGCTATTGCTCACCTCCTCCCAAGCCAGAGCCTCACTGATCTGCTTTCCTTGATTATAGTCTTCCCCCTTCTAGAATTTTCTATAAATGGAAACATACAATTCACACCATCAGGTATATCGATACTGTGTTCCTTTTTGCTGTAAAGTGTGTTATGGGCAGAGATGGGCCTGGAGCAGCTGTGCGCCCAGGAGGAACAGGCTGTCCTCTGCCTGCAGACGGCCCCTCATCACAGCCCAGCTTCAGGGACAGCGGCAGCTGACCTCCAAGTTTCTCTGTGCTGAGCACACGCAAAGCTCAGAGCTTTACATAAATTACATGGGTGACTTCATGTCATCCACCCAACAGCTCTAGGAGGAAGAATGTTTACTTTTTAGCCTAAATTGACTTAAAGCAGGGATTGGCAAATTTCTCATTAAAAAACAAAACATTAGAGACTTTCTAATTTAGTAGCTTTATTCATCCATTTCTTTTTCTATATTTCTCAATTACCAAAATTATTATTTTAAGTTATTGGTGCCACTCTGGAAAATATTTTTAAGTAGATAGAGTAATGCCATTTAACATGTTCTTTTCGCATCCCTCAAAAGTAGATAAACCTGCAGGGGACAGTTTAACAAGTAACCAAAGAGTTTAAGGCAATGAAAAAATTCGCCTGAAAAAGCATTAAATGAGTTCAGAGATGCCTAACTGCAACAGAGCTCACTTGTCAAACAATATAAAGGTGCCTTGGTATAAAAAACAACAGCCCAAAATTGCACCTGAATCAGTGTTTTAATTTCCACAGCTCTTTCTATTAAAACAGCTTTAACCCTTAACCTTCTCAATATCACTTTGGCTATTCTTAAAAGTCACATCATAAAGACTCTTTTCGTAGAATTTAGAGAAGCTGCCTTAAATTTTTCAAGCAGACAAGTGACAGGTTCAAGCTTTAGAAGTAAAGGGTGCCAAGAAACAGGTGAATTTACATAATCTGCCCTCTGCATGTTTCTTACAGGAAGGTCCAAGCTTTACAGAGTAGCCCACAATAGTCCTAGCCATTAATTCTTTCCGAAGCAAACTTCTCTTCAGTGGTAGGCTGACCCTTACACGTTTTTAACTCTTTAAGACATAACATGAGATTTGGTGGTGCCGTTTCCTCATACAACTCCAAGACACAATAATACCTAAGCAAAACCATTCACTCTATAACCAGGCAGAGTGGAACCCCTAGGCTGGGCAACCTCAGTAAACTTTGACAAGATCCTCGGACCATGAAGTCAGAAGACCCCAAGCCTACTTCAGAAGCTAGAAAAGGCAAGGAAGTAGCATCCTTCCTTGAGCCTCCAAAGGGAACACAGCCCAACACCTTTATTTTGACCCCACGAGACCCACTTTGGACTTCTGACTGCCAGAACTAGAAGAGAATGACTGTTGTTGTGTGCCAGTGCATCCGTGGTCGTTAGTGACAGTAGCCCCAGGAGACTCACGAAGAACCAGCAATAGTTCTCTGTGACCAAAAAAAAACACAAAAACCTTGAGACAACGTGGGCAAATACAAGAGATGGCCTGGTTGTGGCAGCGCGGCCGCACTGCTGCTGGTGTGAGCGAGATGTTTGGCGATAGCATTTCAGAGAGGCCCCTCTTTTTAAGACATGAACCAGCACTATCTCTTCCAACATTATGCTTAAGGAAAAAAACATTTAAAACACCTTTTCCCAAGGGACTAAAGTGTTTATAAATGTGTTTATTACTGCTGATTTGTCAGCCATTGTTCTGGGATTTAGCTGAACTATTTAGAAGAGAGTTGCAGAAAAAAAAAAAAAAAGAGAGTTGCGATACTCCTTGGCTTAACTCTGTGTCTTTTCCTTTCAGGTCTGTGAGAACTCCTGACATCTGAGGCTTGACTACCAAGTTTCCATAGCAACAGGAAAAAAAATCCAAATCTGAAGATTGCCGTTTACAGCTCTCCGACTTCACATCTAGGCCTCAATGGTTCCCGATTTTCATTTTCTTTGCAATTTCACTTAGTCTGTACTTCACCATTTTGACAGCCTCTTCCTTTCTCCTTAATCAATGGGATCCTCTGAATTTCCCCTGAATGTTTAAAGATCACAGCTTATAACTTGACCTTCTGGGTGCAGGAACAATGACGACTTCTGATGTGTTGCCACGTTGCTAGTCAGCACCTCGCCCCTCTGCTGTGTCTGTGGGTTAGTATTTGTATATGTGTGAGTATCTGTATGTGTATATACACAGTATTTATAGAGAGATATACAGGAGAAGCCTAGTTTTGATATGTCATTCTCCCCTGAGAGGTTAAACAAAGAAAGGATAGAAACTGGGGCCGCTCACCAACCCCCCAGGAGCACCTGCCCGGGCCGCAGAGCTGACCTTCTCCGCCAGCCCGTCCAGCCCGGACACTGCCCAGACTAGCCAGCCAGGTCCACAGAGAGTGATGTCCTTTCTCGTTAGCAGGACTGCAGCCAGTTCTCACTGCCATCGTGTGCTGGGATCTGAGCAAAAGCTATAAGCAGCAGAGCAGGAAATTTTACATCAGACATTGAGAACAGGCCTGGAAGCTTCTTTCGGGGGCATCTATCTGCATCCGTGTGGGTCCCAGTCCACAGCCCCACTGGTTGCTATGGGCACTCACATTGCAGTAGAAAATCTCTCCCTCCTCGATACACGTCCCATCGCACGTGTCATCCTGGAGGTCACACATGCGTATGAAGAGGTCAGCAGGTACCACGCGTATACACATACCTGCCCACATGTATAGACATACCTTTATGCACATACACTCCGTTTGTTTCATATATACATGCATCAACTAGAGTAAATACAGGTAGTTTTAAAAGTACCCTTTTGTGTGAATCGACTACCGTTGTTTGCAAACCTGAAAATAAAAGATGTTCATTATGTATGAAAAGTAATCGATTTTTATTCCGTGAGCATGTAAAAGTAAGAGGAAAGTTAGTACTAAGATTATCTTCTTGTTGATAAACTGTACATGAACCATCAAAGCTCACACCAAATTTTTCTATCAGATGAAACTAGTGGCAGCCACGAACTAGGGGAAGGTAAGTGTCTTAGCATATTTTAACGCCGTTGCTCACTAAAGGTTTTAACCCCATACACACATGCACACATGTGCACACACTTGTGCACACGTGCTCATACACGCTTTCTTATGCAATCTGTTTGCATCTATGCGTTCTGTTCCTCCTCTGTAGGAAGTAGAAGTCATGTTGTCTCTATTGTAGTGAAATTACACAGATAAGTTTCATATATTGTATTTGTTTCTATAGTAAATCTTTTTGGAGCATACAGAATGCAGAGATTTTTTTTTCCATTAAAATAAATGGGTGTTGGTGGTGAAACGGCTGGACAATAGCTTTTCTCTGATTTCTATGTTGTGTCTAATGGGAATGATGCTGGGTGTTGCTTGGTGCAAGGTCACATTCTGATGGGCCATTTGGGGGTCTCTTGTTCATCTCCTGCTAGGTGAGTGAGTCTATAAAGCCAGAAGAGCACAGCTTGGGCAATGCAGTCATCTTAGCCACCAACATGAACAATCTGAGCATTTCACAACTGGCTGTGATGGTGATTACATCCCCAAAATGGAGTGAGTGCGTCCTCAGTGGGATGCCCACATTCCCATAGCCACAGCCATCTGTCTACAGTTCCAGGACATGGTAATTTTGAACAAGTCCTGGCACTTAACCAGCACCTGCCACATCCTGAAAGTGACACGATCATTCTCCACAACTGCGCGGAGCAGGCTGGGTGGCGGGGCAGGCCAAGCTGGCGCATCACAAGGTCTCCTCTGGCTTTACGGGATGCAGCTTAGTGCCCCTTGCTCACCTCTCCCTGCAGGGCAGGGGGAGAAAACTCACCCTGGAACAAACCAAGGAGCAGCTGCAGGTGGCCAGGTGGCCAGCACTTGACCCAAAGTCTGGCTAGCATCAGAAAGCTCACCCTCCTTCACAAATCAGGCCATCCCTAAGGAGAAATAGAGGAAAAAATAGAGACATCGAGGGGCCCATTCATTCAACTGAGGAAACCAGTACAAGACTCCTTTGCTCTCATTCAGTAGTCAGTCCTGCGCGTGGCAGATGAAGCCAGCAGATTAACTTAGCTGAGAATGAGGGGAAATGGTGTTAAGTGCATTCTTCATTCACAAGTAAAACATGCCTTCATTTGTCCTTGTTGAAGTAGACTCCCTCACGCCAGAGTTCTTGTAGGGACGGCGATATTTCCATCGTGTTGTTCTTTCTAATTCTTTTTAAAAAATAAGACCAATTCTTATAAGCCAAAGTGGAAGCATTTTGTGAATCATAGGATGTTTTTTTTTAACTTACTAGAATACATTTACATTGTTTACTGAAAGCAAAAGAATGAAAGCACCATTTCATTTTCTTTTAAAACACCAGCGCATTTTATTTTAGTCCAAGTTTCAGGGGGAAACAAGTCAAGTAAGCACTGAAATTGCTTTTCCCAATTACTGAGCATAAGACCGAGGGTTTTATTTCCAGTGACTGAGCGGTGACTGAAAGTGACTGACACCTTCTTCACTTCTTTTTATGAATACATCAACCACTTTTGTTGATTACAAATTACATTTTCTTCCCATTTTACATGATATGTTATTTCAGATCATTTGTTTTAACAAGAAGTAGCAAATGCTTTCTATTTTGATGAACATCACCTTCAGTGCTGCCAGTTCTCTCCAAAGGAACATTGCTGGAGGCAGATGTACCTGTGAAATGTTTGTCCAGTGTTGACTCTAGGCCAACACTTGCAAATCTGCGCATTGGAGCAAAATAAACCCAGCCACACGCCATGGTAGGTATCAAATAAGGCTTAGCTTACTCTTTAAGAACTCTGTTAGACATGCTGATGACTCATCCCAAGTTTTCAAACTGTCACTTTAAACAGTCTAATAAGTAGACTTGTCATCGACCATCCAATTCTTATTTTATCCAAAATAAATATATTGGAGCTTGCCCTTAAGGTCTGGAAACTACAAAGACACCACCAAGGCCATGTTCAATGCTGAGGTTACCGCAATGGCACCATGCTCAGACCAAGCAGGGGATTCTGCAGGAAAGCATCTCCAGTCCTCCTGGGGCTGAACAAGGTACAAAAAGAGAATAGGCAACAATAATCGTGAGTTGTTTTTATTGGTTGTTTATTATGTGCCCACAATACAAATTTTATACTGATGAATTCATTGAATCCTTCCAAAAACCTGATGAGGCAAGTACATGATTTTTCCAACTTAGAGGTAAAGACAGCTGGGGCTCTGAATCAAACAACATAACCAAGGTAAGTCATCCAGAACCACAATCCAGAACATTTGGCTCCCACTGGCTCACAGTGGCACTCCCAACTCTGCAGCCAAACCTGATAAAGTGTCGACTTCAGACCAGAAAATGCTAGTCTGGAGCCTTAATTAGCACGTCTGTCTGAACCAACTAAATAGATTTTCTAGACTGTCTTAATCCTAAGAGCTGTCTGTTAAGAATGGTTAACACTTCTAAATTAATACTGGAACCTTAGAAATGTTTTCTGCACAAGAGATGATTATTTTCTTAAGTCTATCTGTCCTTCCTCTCAGGACTTATTAGCAGGCACATGAAGGGCTTCTACCAGATTAAATAGATATCTCAGTCATTCAAGTCTCTCCAAGTACCCATTCACTGCCAGACCCACTGAGGAGAGGAAAAGCTAAAGGAGAAAGTGGAATGGGATATTCACAAGTCTGTGCTTGCCTAGAGACAAATTCCAAAGGATCTCCAAGTAGTTTTTGATTTTGTAAATGTAGCACATTTATTTACTCAGTGTAGCTGACTTAAATATGAATCAACAGGTACAGCATACCAAGAGAAGAACATTGAGAAAGAACTCCTTTTTCTGTTTAATCACTACATGATCATCTTCTTCGTCATCTTCATCATCATCTCACAACCTGGCTACATCCTTTTCAAAGACAAGGCAACGCTTCCTCTCTCCTTCCCTGGCTGCTGAGATCTGCTGGCTCTCATCGCCTGGTAATAAGATGCTTTCCTAATGCAATTAACAACCCTATTACTGTGTAAAATGGGTTACCTTTGCCACATTTCCTATTGCTAGTAGATGAGCCTGCTACTGAAAAAAATTCTAGTTTTGACTGTGTTTAGATAGAAACATATACGAGGTATGTGGAGCATACGAATGAATGTGTAAATAAGGGTTTCAGAGAAGAACTTTCACTCTGTGCATTAAGAGAAAGCCTGTAGCAGAAATCATTTAGATCTCAAGTTCCATGGCAAAGCCTCTTCCTGTCATTAAGGCTACATCACTTTATAATATTGATGGCTGGAGGGTTGCACTGTGGGGTAAGTCTGGGAAGTCTTTGCTTCCCTTGCTGCCTGGTCAATGGACATATGAGGTGAAGCAAAGGCATAATAAGACTGCAGTGATTTTCACCAAGAAGCAAGGAAGCCTTTGAAAAAGTGACTCGTTATGCTATTTTTTCAAAACCGTTTTTCCTTTAGAAAGCAATAGTCTTCTTATCTAGACTATATATGCATTCAGATTATTAGAGTTGAAAATGAAGGCTAGGTGGAAACAAATGCTGTATTGTCATGCACATATCAACACCTTCCTGGGTCAACTATTATCTATCCCTTCCAAGATAAAAACCTTCCGAATTTTTAAATGGATTTTCCATTAACAGTCCAAAGGGATAAAAAGTTGATCATTTTAAAATACTGCATTCATTTCAGACGCAACTCTTTGGGGCCCTCATTGTTGAAATACTTAGTTTTTGAGCTGTAAATGAATGTTAGAGGTACTATGTAGTTGCCAAGACATTTGTAACTTGATTGTGAAACATTCAAATAAAGATTATCTGGGATTTTTTAATATACTTGACTTTAGCTCGTCTTGAGTACACTCTAAATACAGTGACAAAGCAAAGATATCTTTTTTCAAATGGTGCTTCAGTTGGCCTGTGATGTTTAAAGACCTAGACCAAAACTAGTGCTGCCTGCCTAGTAATTAATTCTTTTGTTCTTCTTTCTTAATAGTTCAGTCCCTCTTATTTGAAAAAACAGAGATGACAGATAGGTAGGTAGATGGGTAGATAGGTAGGTCAGTAGGTAGGTAGGTAGGTAGGTAGGTAGGTAGATAGATAGCAAGAAAATTAGTGAGATTAAAAAAGAGGAAGAGTGCTAATATTTAATAAGTACCCCCAAGGGCCTCATGTTTTACAAATTTTCATATGTATATATGTCCATATTACATCATATATACTATATGGAATTTGTGTGTAATATTATATATTCATATTTTATATGAATTTTGTATTCTACTATGTGTAATTCTTTTATTCACAGAATAATGAAATAGACATCTCCAAGGTGTAGATGAGAAAATGAGGCTTAGAGCATGAAAACTATCTTACACAGGCACACCCCAGAAATATTGGGGTGCATGCCACCACACCACACTAAGGGAAATATTACAACCCAGTGCATATAAAAGTTGCATTGACTATACTGTGGACTGCTAAGTGTGCAGTAGCATGATGTAAAAAAAAAATGTATGTACCTTAACTTAAAATTACTTTGTTGCTAAAAACTGCTAAACATTCTCTGGGCCTTTAGCAAGTCATAATCATTTTGCTCGTGGAGGGTCTTGCTTTGGTGTTGATGGCTGTTGACTGGTCATAGATCACTCTAACAGATAAAATAACGATGAAAAAGTTTGAAATATTTCTGAGAACTACACAAATATGTCACAGAGACATACAGTGAGCAACTGCTATTGGAAAAAATGGCTCCAACAGATTTGCCAACGCAGGGTGGCCACAAACCTCCAATTTGTAAAAAAAAAAAAAAAAAAAAAAAAAAAGCAATGTCTGTGAAGTACATTAAAGCAAAGTGCAATGTGCCTGTACTCGTCTTGTGCCTTGTAAGTGGTGTCTACTATACCCTAAGCTCCAGCCCACCAGGAATAAACTACCTACTGTGTATCGTCACCTACAATATGTGAAATGGATAATGACAATTTGCTAATATCGAGCTAAGCAAAATACAAGTCAGCCAAACTTGCAAATCAAGTGTATATGAACATTTCCTTCTCCCTGAACAATCTCCCTCCAGGAAGTTGCTAGTTTTGGTAAATAAATAGGAAAAAGTGATTCCTTAACAGTCAATCATGGAAATGCTGATATAGGAAATTGCTACAAATGGGGGTGAGAAACAAACTACAAAAACAGTGTCAAGTTTGTTTGCTGTAAAGATGTAAAGAAAATTTCAATCAGGATACAAAGTCCCAAGCTCCCTATCAGAAACACATATACCCACAAAGTAAAATAAAACAAAATTCCAAGTCCAAGTGCTACTTCATGTTCTGTGCAGTTTATGCCATGAGGCAAATCTGCCTGGAAATCCAGGGTGTAAGGATCCAGGCTTCCATGCTGAGTGTGGGAGCCCCAGAGAGTGGCCCAAACTAGAAAGTCCTGAAATCCTGCACAGACTCATCTACTCACTAACTAGATGACTCTGGAACTTTCTAGCATACTTTGTAAAATAACAAATATGTTAGAAATTTAAAGTAGTCTTGCTTCACTGTTAGGATGTGAATCATGTCCCTCGAAAAAGCACATGTTTGAGTCCTACCTCCCAGTTACGGTAGAACGTGACATTATGTGGAAAGAGGGTCTTTGCAGATGGACCCTGAACCAAGAACCAAGAACCAAGAACCAAGCTGCCTTAGCAGTGGGAGCGGGCAGGAATAGTGGTGCAGCTCACCTGGCTGCTCCAGAGCAGTTGTGGCAGTTACTCCTGCCCAGTAACTGCCGTTTTGAATGGACCAATCAGGTGCTAGGAGCTGATGGGTAGGTCCAATCAGCTCCAGGATTGAAAAATGGTCCAGACTTGTGGATGGTACCCTGAGAGAGGATATAAGCCAGGATCTGAAGGACCTGGGGGGGAAGGGCGAACAAGAAAAGAGAAGACGCCAGCCCCAGAGAGAGAAGGAGGCCTCTGAAGAGAACAGCAGAAGATGATGACGACACCAGCCCCCAGGAGAAGAAAGACGAAGGTTCCAGACTCCGAAGAGAGAAGAAAGAAGTCCATACCCGGCCTCCGAGGAAGAAAGAAGAAAAGAAGCGTCCAGCAGCCGCCCTCTGAGCAGGAAGAGAAGCTGAAGGACTCTGCAGAGACTGGGCCTCTGGTCCTGTCTCTGATGTTGCCTAAAAGGAGCCCCAGGGGCCCTGGGCCCGGTGTCTCAGAGGCCTGTTTGTGGGTCTAACCCAACGCCTCCCAAAGAGCTGCCATCCCCGATGCGTTCTGGGTGCAGTGGCCGCCACTTGAGGATGCAGTGAGCTGTCTGTTTCCCCTGTTTGTAAAATAAACCCCATGTTTGTTCTTGTTGTTCCGGTAGCCTGAAGTCTCTTGCAATTGTGCACATGGGTGAGAACCCACAGTGTCCTGTCCTCTCAGCAGACGCTGTCCTTTGTTGGTTTTGGCCTTTTGGGGCTTTTTGGTGGCTCTTGCCTCAGAGCCTGGGCAGTTGTGCCCTGTCTGCCCCACTTTCAATCCAGCATGACTGGTGTCTATACAAGAGGAGGAAAAGCAGACATAGGCATAGAGGACAGTGTGTGGACAGAAGCAGCGCTGGGACTGATGCACGTTCCTGCTCAGGAACACTGGGATGGCTGGGAGCCACCAGGCACTGGTAGAAGGACACAGAATCATGGTTTCTCAGAAAGAACCAACCCTGTTGACATCTTGACTGAAGACTTACGGCCTCCAGAACTGTGAGATGAGAGAAAATATCTCTGTTGTTTTAAGCCTCACACCCCAGTTTGTGGTCCTATGTTACAGCAACACACCAATAGCAACCTTCCATCTCAATATATATGGGGGACATTCTTAAGACATGGGCCAGGTGACAATAAATCCTTATTTGCAGAACAAGTGAACAATTCTAGGTGAAATCCCTAGATCCCTCTAAAACCAACAGCTCTTAACTGGGGGAGTGATGGTCCCCACAAGAGACACAGCAATGTCTGAAGATATTTGGGGCTGTCACCACTGCAGGGGGAGGACTCTAATAGGTAGAAATAGAGATGCTACTCAACTGCCTACCTTGTACAGAGCACAACCCACTAGGACAAAGACTTATCTGGCCCCAAATGCCAATAGCGCTCTGCTGTTGAGAATCCTACTGTGAACTCAGACAGCTCAGAGAATTCTACAATGGTGGAAAAGGAAGAGTCAGAGTCAGAAGTTCTGGGCTCAGGTGCTGTCTCTTACCTCCTAATCTGATAACCTTCTTGAAGCTTGGCCCCTCTGTATCTGTTTTCTCAGAATTGCAAAACAGTGATGATTACATCACAGGGTTGTTCTAAGGATTAAGTCAAAATGCTGAGAGAGGTTTAAGTAGTCAGCTAAAGTACAAACCAAATACCAGCTACCAAATAGCAATTATACAAAGTTTTGTACATTTGGCAGAGGAAGGAAGGGGTGTGTGTGTGTGTGTGTGTGTGTGTGTGTGTGTGTGTTAGGGAATGGGGGGGAGTTGGTGGTGAAGGTGTGGGCAAAGGGGGCCCAGGAGAGTAGATGATGAAGAGTTGAGTCTCGGGCTCTTTCCATCACCAATGCTCCCACCTTTATTACAGCCACTGGTGGGTTCCTCTACAGCCTTGCTGTAGCTAAATTCAAGCTGTGAGTGACCCCCAAATATAGTCCTTAAATGAGCTAAGTAATTCTAAATTGTTGGAACATGCAGAGCCTTCCAGTCTAGAGACTCTCCGACTCCTTTGTCCTAAGACCCAATTTCAAGACCACCTGTGGGACTGGACCTTGAGGTCCCGTAACCACCCACATATGGTCTCTTAACCTGTCACAGGGCTCCCTGACTAAACCAGACACCCTCCCCACTACGGCCATGGGAATCACACTGAATGAAAGAAGCCAGGCACTAAGCAGGGCATGACGAGTGATTTCAGCGATAGGGACTTTACACACAGAGAAGGCCATGAGCCAACCAGGTCAGTCAAGACACTAATCACCCTCAGGGGTGGGTGGGTGGCAGAGGGTGATAAGAAACACTAAGGGACTTGGAGGGGGGGGCGAGGGGAGGACTGGTAGTGCTCTTGACCTGGGGCGGTTTCACGGTTTCACAATAAATGCTGTGAAAAGCAACTTAAGAGTTTCTGCGCACAGCATTATACTTCAATTAAAAACAACCAACTGGCGAGGATATCAGGGCTAAACTGTCGTGGGCGGGGCTATAGAATGGGACGCGGACGTTCAGCACGGGGCGGAGCAAGGCAGGGCGAAGAGGTGAGGGGCGGGGCCTTGCCTCTGGACGGAAGCGCCAGCCGTAAGGCCTTTCCGGTGCGTGACGCGAACTACAGCTCCCACAATGCCCCGTGCTCCCGCGGCTGCCTCCGTCGTCGCGAGAAGAAGCTGCCGGGGGCGTCTGCGCGGACAAACGGAAGTGTAGGTGACTGTCTGAGACATCACCGCCAAGCTGGGAACCGGGGAGATGGCCGAGACAGACCCCAAGACCGTGCAGGATCTCACCTCAGTGGTAAGGGACGGCTGCGCGGCTCCGAGCCCACGACATTCCCGGGCGGTGCCGGCGGGGCCTGCGGACCGAGGCGTCCTCAGAGAGGCCGCGCGGGCCGGGTCTCTAGAGGCCGGCTTTCTAGAGGCTTCGCCAGCACGGTTCCCAGCCACCTAGACCCCCACCCCCTCCGCGGGTGTGGGCCCCTCCACCTACTGACGCCCCCAGACCCAACCCCTAGCGCCACGCACCTGTCCCTGACTTCCCACCCCAGGACCCGCCTGCTTCCTTCCCACTCGCGCACCCCTCGGCTTTCCGCACACCCCGCCCTCTGGCTCCTCTCAAGCGCTGGCCCGGCGCTGTCAAAAGCCACCAAAAGACTCCGAATTTTGAGTCGCAGCGGACCCAAACCACAAGGGGGTTCACCAGCCTCCAGTCTAATTTGAAAAATGGGGAAACAGCCCAGGAGGGAGAGGGAAATTCCTTCGTGAGGGCCACGGAGCTGCCCAGAGACACAACTGGGGCTGGAACCCAGGACCCTAGCCCCCTCACTCTGAAGCCAGCGTTCCTCTCCCTAGACCGCCAAGGTGGCGCAGGGCAAGCACGGAGGGTGTGTTTTATCTTGTTTCTTAGGTGCAGACTCTTCTGCAGCAGATGCAGGATAAATTTCAGACCATGTCCGACCAAATCATTGGAAGAAATATCCTTTTTATTTGTAGTCAGCCTGGTTAAGGGCCTTCGGATCCTTTTTTCCAAGTAGCGATGTGGATAAATGCGTGGAAACTCCAGCCAGTCTTTTACCAAAAAAAAAAAAAAAAAATTCTCAGTTTGAATGTACACTTCATGAGAAGTTGTGTAGAGCTGGGGATAAGGCTGAGCTGTGCATGTCGCTGGGGCAAGGAACTTACAGCCTACCAATAATATCTAATGTGATTGGCTGTTGATTGTGAGCCTTGGATTTTATGTGTATCTCCCATCGCTGCTGGACCATATCTGATGAAAAGATTTTACCGATGAAGAAATGGAGGCCTCAAGTAGCTCCCTTTACTTGCGAAGGGCAGGCCTGGGATTTGATCGTGGCAGGAGGTTCTTGTGCTCTCAGCTGCCAACTGATAGCAGTTAGTTTCCATGGGAGAATGGAAAACTTTGAGACGGTTGCATTTAAGGCCTGAGTGGACAAGGCCCTGGAGGGAGAGGAGGAGGGGTGGCGGGCGATGGGGTTTGTGCTTGTTGTCTTTAACTTCACCACTTGATGATATGAGTAGTCGCATTGACGACCTGGAGAAGAACATTGCAGACCTCATGACACAGGCTGGGGTGGAAGAGCTGGAAGGAGAAAACAAGATACCTGCCACACAGAAGAGTTGAGGTGAGGGAGGGGACAGTACCCTTCCAGCAGGTGTCTGTCATTTTCATGTGAACTTTCTCCAGCTCAGTGTCCAGCCGCCAGCCCAGTAAACATTCCTTTTATTGTTGCCTCCATGGACTCCCGTGTTTTGAAATTTTTCACACTCAATGAGTTTGTTGTGTAGAATTTGTTTTCCCAGTTCTTTACTTAGATCTATTTCACTCAGGTTTTTTCCCAATGTTTTTTGTTTGTTTGTAAACGATGGCTCACACACTCACAGCCCCACTTCAGAATTCTGTACGTTACAAGGATTCACTGGGGAGCACCCCCGCACTAGGTAAATGCCAGGACTGACTGTGACACAGAGGAACTAGATATGGCCTTGAAGCCTGCACCCCACATGTGAGTCCCATTTCCACTGCATAGTCTCAGGTGTCAGAGGAGAGACTCATAATCAGAAATCCCTGTGAGCGATGTGGCCTCGATGCCCAGGTAGCTGCCTCTTCCCACCACGGTGGGTGTCCTCATGGCACATCTTTTCGTGAGTTTTGGTGGTTTCCTCACTTCATTGCAAACTAGTAGCATTTTTGGACACTTTCTCACATCCCATTTTTAGCATTTTAATTCCCCGAATTAAGTTTGCTGGGAATTTTTTAGAATGAGAGTACCAAGTAGAAAAACAGCAAAAGGTACCACATAACTTTTTTATTTTCCGGGTACATCCTGGCTGGACCAAATTACAAGTAACTGAAATAGAGGTTGCTTTGAAGTCCAAGAGAATACAGAGAGGTTTGGGAGGTAAAAGACTTTTAAATTTGCTGTTGACATCTTCGTTCCTAAAAACAGAAAATTGGGAAAGTATCCTGCCAGATGTAGATACTTCTCTGGGTCTCATATTACATGGCAGTCAAAAATCAGGTCACCCAGAAGAGTTCAGGGTTGAAACTTAAGTGGCAAATACCAAAAAAGGAATGGGAATCAGAAATGGATTCACAAGTTTTTTAATAACTATTTTCAATTAAATCTATAGCATTTTTGCTAGGATATTATGCAATATTCAGTGGAGGATTCTGAAAGGATTTTTTTGTTGATAATTCTGTGTGTCATTTTTATTTGTCCTCATATAATGAAAAACTAATTGATGGTTTTTCCTCTTTCAACAGACTGCTAATTTACACCAAAATCAGGAACACCATTTTCACAAGCCAAGAGAACACCGAATGGCTATTTGTAACTAACTTCTATGTGTTGACAGGTTTTATATTACAAAGTGTACATTCTTATCATGTACTACACAAGTAGTTTATAGAGTGATTTTTTTTTCACCTCAGTTTCTTGAACATGGTACCTTCATATCTTGGACCTTGGTCAGTTGTGCTGTTAAATATTAAACACTAAAACTTTGGCAGTTCCTGCATAAAATTGTAAAATTTGTAGTTATTTTTGTGAGGTCATTTTTTTCTATTGTTCCTTTTATAGTAGTTACTGTTTGATAAAAGTTGCTGTGTAATTTTTTTATTAGACAAAGAGTAGATCCTTGTATTACTAGACTCTGTGAAGTAACACTTTGTGTGGGGTTCTTTCATTCTCAGCCCCCAGTGTCTATTGAACTGACCCCAAATACTGTTTTGGCGATATTTTTCAAGTGTTTAAAAATATTTCAAAAATCTTCAGAAATACCTGGTACTACTCTTGCCAAAACTCGGAATTGAACCTCTATCATATGTCTTAATTTCCTTTGTTCAGATGCTGAAGTCACAAAGAATCACTACTGCCATTTAGTGTGTTAGAATTTTTAAATATGGAAAATAACAGAATTGCCTAATGTAATGAGGCATTCATTAGTTAGAGTTTTGCATGAAGTCTGAATACTTACATAAGGCCCTGCATTGTTCACTTATAATAGTTACCATAGAAAATCTGGCAGGATTCTAAAACTCAATTACTCCATCCTTTCTTTGAATTATGGATTAAGAAAAGAAGCAGGAAAGGGAAACATTTTAAGTTGTTGCCAGTTGCATGGCTAGGAAATGATAAATGATTTGTAGTAGACTCAAGTTTTTAAGAAAGGTTGTTTATTTGAACTATTTCTTACTTAAATTGGTGCAGAGTAAAGATTATATTATCAATTAGAGAGGACAGGGATAGTAACTCTCCTCAGGAGGCCGTGCCTGAAGGCCTCCTGGGCCATTGTCGGGCACAGTGATTTTATATGACAAAAGTGGGCAAGTGGAGGACGAGGAATAGTGTTTCAGAGAAGGGAACGCTTAGCGAACATGATCTGTTCCTTTAACCTTTCATAGAGCCAGTCCTGATTGTTGCATTACAAATATATAATAATAGTAAGAAATAATTTGTCCTCCCTCGTGAATTCTGTGGGGAACACAATAGAGTAAACTTGGTGGGGAATAGAGTGACTTGATCACACTGATTACCAGCTACAGAAACTCCTTGGGCCGGTAGGTCTGGAAGGACTGGCCCAGCACCCCCAGACTTTGACAGAGCACAGAAGTCTAGGTGCGGGATGATTTGGAGCACAGTGAATGCCGGGTGGGAACCACAGGCCCACTGCTGATGGGAAGGTAGTGGGCATTTAGATGGGAGTTGGCTTCCTTAAGTAATGGAAAGATTTCAGAGGCAAGCTCCTCTGCCTGATGATCTGCCATGAATAAAGGTGCCTGAAATCCTGCTGTTGGAGCTTCCTTTGTGTGGAAAATGATTTGTCTGGTTTTCAGCTACCATTTCAAATTCCTCAGCTAAACCTGGGAGTATACAGATAGCCCAAGGAAGTAGCAAAGAGGCTGCGGGGGTGGGGGGGCGCTGGGGAGGGGAGGGGGGAGCCGGGCACCAGCTCCAGTGAGTAGGGTGGCCTGTTGTAGGGTAAATGAGAGAATTGTCAGGTTTTTCCACCCTCCCCTTAATGATGGACCCCTGCAGGCCTACACGCATGCCTGATGGCAGGCACCTGGAATAGGGTGTGGGCACACCTAGGCCAGAGACTGGACTTATAAGCAGAGGAAGCAGAAGAAGCAGCAAGCAAGAAGCAGCAGGGAATATAGAGTATGGAGCAGAGGACCGTTCAGGGTGTAGCAGAGAGGCCAGAAAGAATGAAGGTTCGCCGAGGGCTAAGAGGCCTACCAGCCTCCTGGCTCCCCGCCCCGTTGCCTGCCCTGTACCTGGTTGCCTTTCTAGAAGAAACCATTAAAAGCCTAAAAAGCCACCGAGGGCTCCAGAACTCCTTCCCTTTTGACCATCTGCGCAACTCCGTAGACAACCTGTGCTTCCTGGTGTTTTCTTGCCGCTACACCTGTCCTCTCCAAGAGCTGAGGTTTTTACATGCTCAAGAGGTAAGCCTTCTCCAAGTAGGGTTCCCCAGAACACTTGTCCCTGGAGAAGTTCCACAGAAGAAGGGCTTATGGTCATTGCATTCAGAGCACTGCCTTAGTGCTGGGTCCACTTTGCAAACAACACACAAGGCAAATTAGCTTAAGGGCTCAGGTTTCAGAACAGATGTGATTTAGCTTCTCACCTGACAGTTTCCAAGTTACTTGATCTAAGCTCCTGTTTTATATTGAGCACGTAATTAACATTTTGTTGAACTAGCAGTGTAAAATCCACACAGGGAGATAGCAAAGTAATCCAATAAATACTTTGGGTTCAGGTTTTAAATCCTGCATAATTGAATACTCGCTTGACCCATCCCACAAGCCTCCAGGCAGAGCTTCAGCCTGGGAAGAAATAGGCTGGAAGACCCTGGTGAGGCCTCCAGTTTGTTCCGAAGGACGGTTTTCCTGTGTGAGGTGAGCCGGGGCTGCCTGCCTGGTCAGTCATCCCAGAGCACATGACTGGTTTCTCTCAGCCGGGCCAGTGGCAGCCTTTCTGAACAGCCCAACTTCACTAGAAGCCTCTACCTTCCCCTCCAACTGGCACCCCCAAAAGTATACCCCCTCTTGTGACCTCTGCAGAGGGTTGGGCCATGCAAGTGTTTCTGGGACCAGTACCGCCCTGGTCTAGTTTTGGACATCACTTTATGTGGGAAACCACTACCATTCTTCAACTGTTTTTCCTTTGAAAGCTGATGGAGGGCCTCCTGAGGATTGATGCACCTAGAAGGTGACTGCCCAGGCTCTTTTGATTTAATAAACGCCTTGTTCCCCAAGCCCAGAGGCCCATCGGCTCATTCAGGCCCTGGTGAGGCCTGCCTGCCTTCCAACCACAGGACTTCAGGATATTTTTAATCTTATTTGCTTATAAATTTGGCTATTCTACAGTTTCATTTCCAGTGAAGTACTACCATGTTTGACCCAATCACAACAAACAAAAAATATTTCTGGTAATTAAAGGTCAGTTGGCCTTTGTGAGTCATTGGAATCCTAACCACTTGAGCTTTCGTTGCTATGGCAACAGAGTCCTTCAAACAATCGACTTAAAAGCAATGTTTTTTAACATCCTGTTTGTACATGAAAAGTTTTTAAATGGATGGTTATCCTCTTCTCTATTTTCTATAGTTTATATATTTACAATTAGATTAAAATGGAGAGATTTGCACAGTCTTGTCAGATCTGGCTCTGAATATTCAATGCACGGGTCAGCCAGTAGAGCCAGCACCCACAGGGGCATTTGTCAGCACACCCCCCACACTTACGGCCCTTGTCTTGCTTTTTATGCCACCCTGAGCCAGCTTTGTATCTCAGTCCAGGTTTGAAAAGAGAAGGAGCCCAAGGTTGGCGTCGGTGCACCGAGATAACGCCACTGGAAGCGGGGACCCCACCGCCAACAGCACGGCCCAGCTCCATGACTGTGTTTCACCGGCCAGTTTTGAAAGCTAAGGTTTCCTTTTTTTCTCTTTCAAAAATAATTTTATTGAGACATAATTCACATGGATTCCAATTCCTCCACGTGAAGTGTACAATATAATGGCTTTTGTATGTTTACAGAGTTGCTCATAATTTTAGAATTTAGAACATTCTCATTATCCCCCAAAACACAAGCCTGCCCACAACTTTTAGCAGTCACTCCTGAATCCCACACCCCCCTAGTCTTGTTTTCCCTCCATTCTGGACATCCTATAGAAGTGGAAGCACACGCTGCCTTTTGTCACTGGTTTCTGTCCCCGGTGTCATGTCCCCAAGCTGCATCCATGGCGCTGCCAAATGAGCACTGTGTTCCTCTCTATGGCCGAGTGGTCCAGCTGGTGTGCGTGGGCGCAGGGTTCTGCTTTTTGACCATCGTGAATGGTGCTGCTGTGAACATCCGCATCTCATGTCCCGGCTTATCTGGGAGCCATCAACCTACCATCTCAGCGGATCTCAAAATTCAGTTTCAAAAGGCTGATTTTGCACGTTCAATTCAGCACAACCTAAATGAGATGGTAGTCAGGCTTGATGTGACTTTTCATTCAAAATGAAAACTTCGGGGCTGGTAGGAAATGTGTGCTGCTGGGCTAGTGGCCTTTTTCTCCCCACTAAGTTGAGAACAGCTACAGAAAAAAATCCAGTTCTGTTTCTCAAATGTTGGCCTGACAGAATCTGCTTCCCTGCTAACACCCTGCTCATCTCCTTCACGCAAGAATCATCCCTTGAGACCCACCTTGGGGAACAAAAGGGCCCTTCCCAGTAACCCATCTGTTCACCATCTGACCAGGCCATTTGGCTTAAAAAGGGGGGTAAGGCTGAGTATAGAAGTCTTATCAGCTGTCCCCTGAATCTTAGGCTTACCTTAAGTGTCTGCTTTTAGCTGCAGTATCTTTAAAGACCTTTTCTATTAACAAAATGACGGGGGTGGGGAGAGAAACATGAATCATGGCCCCAAAACAAAAACCACAAGAATGGTGATTGAACAGCACATTCATCAACCCCACAAATCCCTGTGGAAATAGGAAATTCGTTGTTTTCTACCAGTCAGGTTGGCCGTGCTATGAAAGAATGAATCCTAAGGCTTGGCTCACACCGAGGCTTTCACCAAGAGAGGCGTCTGGAAGTTGCCCAAAGGCCTGCCCAGGAGCAGGTTCGTACCCAGCAGGTACAACGCCTCAGCTTCAGCTTCCCCAGCCCCAGCGTGCAGAGTGCAAGGTCAGGGCCCCATCATAGACCGCTGGCAGCCACCACACAGTCCCCACAGCTGCTCCCTGCTCCTTGATGGCAATCCGAGGTGCGGACTGACCCTTTCCTACCTCAGGGGTACACGTTGACCATTAGTGACAAAATGTGCGCTTCACAGAGAACAGGGCTGTTTCCCAGTAACTAAGAATAACCTAAATTCAGAATCAAGCATTTGGAAACACTGAGCTGCAAAGAGCAGAAGTACAACCCCATAAGCAAAAAGGGGACTGCATTACGTCCTGGGGCAAGCAGTAGGGGGGATGAGGATGGGGGGCAGGGAGCTTCAGCAGCTACAGAGAGCAAGCCCACACCTCCCTTCTTGGTGCATGCCCAGAAGGAGAAGAATGTTTCCCTAAGGTGTCCCAGCCCCAATACCCAGGCCTGGAGACCTAACACAATCCTGGCAAGTTCTCTTCTTTGTCACCACGGGGGTGATGCAAGATCAAAGCCAGGATTCCACTAGAAAGGAAGGGGGATCGTTGCGGGGTACACAACCTACCACCTTGGTTCTGCATCTCAAGTGGAGCTTCTAGGTCAGAAGCTGTACCCTGAAGAGGGGTATTGAGGTACGAGCAGGCTCTCGGGAGTCAGATTCCCAGCAGGTGGGCCCCACTGCAGGTCTGGTCTCAGCTGTCCCGGGCAGCCCAGGCTGGGAACTGCATTCGTGAGGCCCATCTACTGCTGCCCATCGGTACTGTAATTCAGCAAGCAAATTAGATGGGATCCTGCCAGCCTCCTGTCAACCAGCTGACACTCTGACGTGGACGTTGGAGACCAGTGCGTGGTATCTGGCAATCAGCTCAATTCACACATCACTTTGCTGCCAAGAGGGCGTGGCGCCCTCACTGCTAAAATAAAAGCATTTCTCACTCCCTGGCAGGGGTACCCTCAGAAGCAGGACCAGCCTGGGATGGCCCCACCTTTCTGACAGCCTGCCCCTTGCCAGCACCTGCATCCTCTCAGGCACCCTCACAGCTCTCCTAGGTTGTTGACATTATCAAAGTTTTGCAGCTGCAATTTTTCTCTCATCAGCCCTCAAAAAACCCATTCCTCAACCACGCTGTAGTTTTATTGCCTCTTACCTTTGATAGGTGTTTTGAAGTTGCTATCAAAACCCAGTGAGTGTTTCCAGAAAGAAACTTAATTACTAAGTACCTTAAAGTAAAAGCCTCTTACGAGGAAGAAAACCTGGTTAATTTTGACGGGCCATGCATAGTCCTCAGAAGAGTCATTTCTGGAAATTTAATGATACATTCTCCCGAAAACCTAAGAACTAATGGAACCTATTGGTTCTGCTCCAGAATCCTCTGCGGCATAAGATGGGCCTGAATTCTTTGTGGCACAGAAGCCTGGAACTAGCCAGGAATGCAGTGCTGGGAAGGCAGCATAAACAGTGTTCTAGAAAGAAAGCAGGCTTCCCTTTCAGTAGGTGTGGCTGCTGGGAGCCAAATTCGGGAGTCCCCTAGTTAGGACCCATAACTTAGAACCTTAAAGAGAATCTTTTGAAACCAAACATCTTACTGTCTTGCCAGCAGAATTTTAAGGATTCCAGGCACCACAGGTCAGGCCTGGGATCAGAGTCCTCATTCCCATGGCCTGACCTACCATCAGAATCCTTTGAAAGGCTGCCAGCCCCACGGAAAGGAAATACGGTAAGAGCCCCCCACCCCACACCCTATGGGTCATATCAGTTTCTCAGGTTCAGACACTGCTGAGGAATGATCCTTGACCCAACTTTTGTCTCCCCCATAATGAAAGGCAGACCCCACAGGACCTTCTGGCACAGCCGAGCCAGGCCTTCCAGAATCACTGACAGAAAATTTCCCTCACCGTGAACTCTGCCAGACACTTCTTGGGTTTATCCACACTAATCTGTACTTCAGGGCAATTCCGGAAAAGATTTGTGAGTAATGATGTAACAGTTACTGTTTGGCAAGTTCTGAACTTAAAGAATCTTTTTGTACTCACCAACAATCAACTGGGTAAGAATGCTTTACAATGAAATTGATGTAACGTGGCTGCTCCAGTGCCTTATTTAACACCATTGAAATGGCAGGCGTTTCCTCCCTCGGGAACTAATGACAGTCCTCTCCTGGATCTTACAACTTCTCCTCCAGATGATCCTGTACTTGATCTTGGTTCTAAGAGGCTGGCACAGACCGCTGGCCAGAATCGCCAAGGCTCCAGCAACACCCATTCCTCTTCATTCTACTGCTTTTGTGCTCCATGTTTTGCCCTGAGAACTGGCATTTGTTCTGCTTTGGACTTAAACAAAACCTACAACGCAATAATTTTGTTTCCCCTTGGAGAAGTTGAGACAGTTCCTACCTCAATGGCTCTTTAAGTGCAGTCCCCAGGCCGGCCCCTGGGCATCCTCTGGGAATGTGTGAGCCACGCCCATTCCCAGACCCTGCCAGCCTCACTGAATCAGCAGGATGGGGCCCAGCACCCTCCATGGGGTTCTGATCTCACTCAGGTGTGACAGCGGGGCCTTCATGTGTTGACTTGGTTGTCCAATAGTCCGGGAGGTCAGCCTAGTCTAAACATACCCACCACTGGGGCGTGGGTTAACACGCACATTCCCAGGGCTCTTTTGTAGATCCCGACTCAGTATATGAGGCAGGGGGTCTATGTTTTTAATCAGCTCTGCAGTTTATTATTTTATATATTACTTCCCAGGAAACCACCGCAGAGAGAAGTGAGACAGCCGGAAGATATCTCCCGCTGAGTCACTGCATTCTGGGTCAGTCCTCAGGTAGTTTAAAAGGAATTGATTGTTAATTGCCCAGCACATCTGAGCACTGGGCTAGGGCTTGACCTTTCCAGCCCCGTGAAATGAGGGGGTGACCCTCCAGCCCAAAGAGTGGAGTGTGGAGTCTTCCTGCCATGAAAACTTGAATCACCTTAAATCAGTTTGCGTCTTATTAAAATGTACTTCAATAAGAAATCATTTCAACTCTTAAGCCACAAATGGCTATCTAATCGTTTAAAGCTTCCTGAGTATTTCAGTTGATTAAAAAGGTTTTAAAGAGCATAGTAAATATTTTACCAAAAGGATAAGTTATTCAATAAGGAGATTATTTATTAAAAACTAGTAATTTATTAGTTCATTTATCTTTATTCTCATGGAAGTGCATTCTTTTCATCTGGGCACATTTTTTTCTATTCCCACAGCCGGTTAAGCTGTGAGTTGATGATTCTGTAATGCATAAATGTCCTGAGATGTAATTTAACTTGTGAAGGGAAGAAGATTTTGCTAATAACAAAAAGATATCTGTAAAATCACATTTTAAAAGAACTTTTGCAGGGTTTTAAACACAGTTTCATGTACTTAAAAGGCAATCGTGTTTGCCAGTTTGAAAAAATAACCAGTTTCTCATTTATCTTTTGAGTCGTCCTTCCTCGGGGAAATAACGAACGCAGAACTTGCTTCCCTGCTCAGCAGGAGAGAGAAGTGTGCCTAACCCCCACTCGTCCTTCTTCCTGCAGCAGCTGGCTTCTGCACTGTCACCGCACCCAAAAATCAAGGCCTGGGTTGCAGGAACTTATGTTCAGGTATTTTATTTTGATGATTAAAAAACAAAAAATATAGGATTCTTTTAGCTGCAAGCAATGACTGTAAATGGCTTGATGAGGAAGGACAGTGGTGCTCTCCACAGGGAGGTGTCCAGGGAAGGCCATCCTGGGGGGCTTAATGGCCCTGTCCACTCCAGGCTGCCTGCTTTGTGCTTCTCGTGCCTTCCCGCTTCGTGACACAGATGTCCAAGTGTCCCAGCGGGGGCAGCCAATACCCTATGTCTCTCTGCGCCTCTCTACCTGACGCTCTGTGTCTGTGCCCACGCCTCCTCTTACAGGGACACGGCCGCAAACACTCTGGGCTGCCTCCATCTTGCTCTGGCTCTGCCGTTTATCCCAGAGCTCCCAACACCTCTCTTCCCAGTTCTCGTGACTTCTTTCAGATCACCTCTGAGCGATCAGCTTAGCATCTCACAGCCAGCTTCTGAAAAGAAAGCATAAGTGGAATATCAAGGGTTGATTTGATTTAGAAAAATTAAGATTTTTTTTTTACAAGCAAGTAATTTGGGAATTAGGTCTGAAATTCATTTGAGGCTTCTACAATGTGTTTGCAGGAAGTAATTGCTTTGGGGCTGGAAAGTGCGGTAATCAAAGAGAAGCTTAGGAAAACCTGAGCCTCGTGAAAGAGGGAAATAATAAATTTGAATTAGGAGTTCATATTCCTCAACATTTTATTATGAAAATTTTCATAAGGCAAAGCGTGTGTATAGGCAGCACCAAGAATCGCACACGTGCCTGGCCTAGATCTGTCCCCTCTCTGCTCTCTGTCCGCCTCTCTCTCTACCTGAGCATTCATGTTTGAATTGGATGGTTATCAAGTTCTTCAGGGCTCTTTGTTGGAAAGGTGCAGAGCAGAGGGAGCACTTACTTTCCAAGTTCATCTGCCCCCTGGGATAAAGGCTTTCCATGGCCTAGTCACGCTGAGCCCCTTTCTGCCACAGCCATGGAGCGCTCAGTTGGAGAGTTGTCCTAGAGAAGACAAGCGTAGGCCTCAGAAAGAGCCTGGGGCAGGCAGAGAACAGTAAGTGTGGCGTGGTGAAGGCCTGATTCTAGCAGGATGGACCACATCATTTGCGGGCCTTGTGCAAGATGAAATGGGGGTCCTTTGTCCAAAAGCTATTAAGAATTAAAGATGTGACAGCAGATCACTAATGGGAGGAGGGTTCTGAGCACAAAGTTTTACGTGCAGATCACTGGCCCATGATGGGCCCTGTGTAGGCGCTGGGTTCTCACCTTCCTTAGAAAGTCACTTGACACCCCCTCCAGATGGCACAGACCACAAGACCATGGATGTGCAATGCCTAGTGGGGCTTGAGCACCATTTAGCGAGTGAGTGAAAAGGGAGAGAAGAGAAGGGAGGAAGATTTGCCACCTAGTGTGAGTGAAGACCCCTCTCCACCACAAGTTGAAAGATGAAAGAAAGCCAAGGGTGTGGATGGTCTCCTGCCCCTGCTTGAGAGGCCCCCCCGAGCACCCGCTGTGGCCAGCAGAGGGCAGCATTGCACAGCTAAGGCTCCAAGGCCCCAGGCCTCTGGCTAGTCCCCAAACTGAAGAGAGTGACTGAGCAAGATGGTATGGCAAGGAGCCTGCATAATTTACTCCTAATTCCCAATACTAAAACAAATGAAGCTCCAAGAAGCAATACCAACCTTCAGAAGTGACCTTCAGAAGACTAGGATAAAAAGCCAGCTGAAGCAAAAGGCACGTGACCGTATGCACCAGAGGCAGGGGGAAGTGCTGGCTTTTCCTGGGACCTGTCACGAGCCCCCCCCCCCCCCCACATCCCCAGAATCAGGAACCTCAGCACCCTGCCTTGCTTTCCCGGGACTCCACACAAGATTTCCCAGGATACACACAAGGACCAGATGGGTAGGAATTCTTACATATTCCTTTCTTTCTAAGCAGGAAAGTAACACACTGAGAGCTATTTTAGGATGTGCCGATCCCTTCCATCCAGGGCCGTTGCACGTGCTGTGTCTTTGACCAGAAACGCAGTTCTCCTGCTCCACTCCTTCCTTGGCTGACACACTGTGACATCTCAGCTCAAACATGACCTCATCAGCCCTTTTCAGATCTTGCAGCCCTTGCCTGGCACCCTCGTGTGTGGTTCCTAGGAACCAGTCCTTACTTCTCAGAGGTGCCATCACGGGGTGCGCTCATCTCTGTGTGATCAGCTGACTCAAGTGTTTCTCCCCCACTGTTTTGTAAGCACCCAAGGGGCGGAAACTATTGTGCTCACCCAGACATTGCCTGGCACACACCCCCACATGGGTATTTGTTGAATGAATGAGCGAAATTGCTCAACGCCACACATCTTGGAAGAGGCAGAACTGGCATTCAGCCCAGATCATCTGACTCCTAAGAAAGTCCAGCTCCCACTTTATCCTGTCAAATATGAGCAAATGTCAGTTACAAATAGGATAAAAGAACCCATTTTTTTCCAGCGCTAAAACTTCCTGCCGTGTTAGCATGTCATGTTTTCTTGAACCCATACAAAATACATGAACCTGCCCCTCAGAGACACACCCCAGTTTCTGCAATGTCTTGGCCTCAGAAGCATTAATAAATAAAAACCGTTATAACAAATAGATGAACCAGACAAAGCAGGGATTGAAAGCCAGGGGTGGGGAGAAGCAGGCTGCAGGAGTCTAGAGCCCCAGCGGCCCAGAGGCTCACCCCCATCACCAGGGGACCAGGAAGGGGGGACAGAGGCACAAAGAGGCTAAGTGACCTGCCTCAAAACACAGAGCTAGTTAGTCTAGTGCGATGCCGGATCTCCAGACACACGCTCCGTGCAGCTTCTGGGTCTGTAGCCAACGGCCGTAGCGGATGCTGCGGGGCAGCTCCAGGAGATGCCTGCTCTGCTGAGTCCCCCACGGCTGTGCTGCTTCCCTCCTCCCAGTCCAGGGGCAGGACAGTGGATGTCCTTTGGGGCTCTATTTGGGTTCCCCCAGCAGCAGACCATGACTGAGGATTCTGGTGTATGTAGTAAGAGGTGAAAGGAACACTTCTCAGGAATTTGGAAGTGAGGCAGAGGCCGGAGAGTGGCTAGTGAAGGGCAGGTTGCGGCGCAGCTGTGGAGTGGTGCAGGTGTGGCCTCCAGTCAGGCTGGTGCTCACCCAGTGCCCGCGGTGGAGGGGCACTTACTGCACCAAACACAGCTGTGTCCTCCCAAAAGGTTTGGGAATTCCTAACCAGACTACCTCTGAGAGTGGTCTCATTTGGAAATAAGTTTACGTGAAAAGGCAGGTTTCCTGGGCTATCGGGGAAGTAGGAAAGTAGGACCTTTCTTCTAGGGATGATTTGGTCAAGTGTTCCTTTGGTCTTTTTTGCATTTGAGAACACCCCTTTTTTCCATATACATGAGTGGGGGCAGCATTGTCCCTGTTCTCTAGTGTTTGGCTACTATCATGGTTGTTGCATACTTTTCTCTACAATCAATTCCATGGCCAGTGTCCCCACCCTCCTTGCTATTTGCTCTTGGTCTCAGAAGCCCAGGGACTAGCAAGGCAGGGAAGCCAAGACAGCATCAGTACCAGGTCCCTCTAGGGCCGGAAGTCAGATTTTAAAGGTGCACCCTGTCTGTGTGCTCTGTTCCCCCGCCCGGCCACCGGGAGAGCCCCGACCACCAGAAACAGCCGGGTCAGCGCCCTTCGCTCTCTGCTGCGTGTGCAGTCACGTGACAGAAGCCCTGGCAACTCGTGGTGGGCTGGCATTTCCCACATTAGCCGCCAGGCTGGGGCACGTGTGCTTCACCCAGTAGGAAGTGAGGGGTGGCCAACCCCGGCTGGGCCGTGTGACATGCTTCAGCCAATGGGAGCCAGCGAACCCGGGAGTTGGCCTCTTCGGAAGCGGCCCACGCATCCCACCCCCTGGGCGCAGCGAGCTCGCCCAGCACGTGACGCCCACACGTGGCGCCAAGCGCCTGCGGGTGCGTGCACCCGCTGTCCTCTCATTGGCAGCTGACTGCTTTACTGGCCCCGAGTACTCCTGCTCGGAGGCCCCTGGCTGCGGGAGGAGCTTGCTGGGGTACCCCTGGCCAGTGGCTCATGGTCCCGCGACAGCCCCTTCCCCTGAACATGCCCGGCCCAGAGGTGGCCAAGCAGAGCTGCTGTCAGGTGCTGGTAAGCGCTGAAAGGGGGCCCCAATTCCTTGCTGGGAAATAATGGACGCAGAGAGGGGGGAGGGGGACTTTTGCAGCCATCTTTCTCCTTCGGGGGACGCCTGGGGACGAGCTTAGTGGAGCCTTTGTATTCACAAGGCAGCAAGGCTTAGGGGCCTACGACTACCCAGAGCATGGCTGCCTGTAGGAGACTTGCAGGAAAATGGTTTTGACCCCAAGAGACGAAGGGGAAATTGCAAAGACCAACACTTTTCAAGAAGCGTCTATGAAATGTATGATCGTGCGGGCTCTGTAAGCTGGACAGTAGGCTGCAGCTTTTGTTTCTTGTAGTCAGGATTACCAAGAATGTGAGACATACTGCCAGCCGATGACTAAGTCACTTGTGGTGAAATCATTTAATTAGGACCTGCTTGGCCAAACAGATGGGGGTGTTTTTCTCACCACCAGAAGCCTGGAAGGGGGCATATTCTGCTCGTGTGTATTTGGCTGGAGACAGTCACATCTCTGAGCTAAATACAGACAAGGAGGGTGGGATTGGCTTTACTTGGTTAGCTAAGTACTCTGTGCCAAGTGTCATCCTAAGCACTTCACAATGCTCGAATTCCTGACAGTCCTTAACAGGGGTGTAATTATTATCCACTTGACTACAGATGAGAAAAGAAGAGCCCAGAGAGTTAGATTACTTGGCCAGGGTTGCACAGCTTGTAAGTGGAAAGCTGGGATTTTAGTCCCAGCCTGCTTGTTCCAGGATTTAAGCCACAGCCCACTGCCTCTTGGTGCCCTTGGATGATGAGGTCACTCTTGGAGCCAGGGGCAAGGGTGCCTGGTGACTACTTCAGCACCCAGTAGATGCTGGAGTGAAATAGAGCCAGGAGCGTGAGGAATAGATGGTGAGTGGGTACTTCAGCAGCCCCTCACGCCCCCCTCCCCTGGGGGTGTGTCGGCATGAAGAGGCCAACTAAACCCCACCCTGCTCCTCCCTCACCTTTGTGGCCCTCCTCTTCCCCTCTGCCCTTTCCTCTCACTTTCCACTCTTTGTTCTCTGATGCGGGTTATAAAATGACTTTTGCAATGTCAGCCATAAATAGATTGTGAGAAGAAAATCTTTTGTTTAAACAGAAATTCTAATTTTCCAAAAGATGGTGAATAAACAGCGGGGAAGGCATTAGAGATCAGCAAATCTTGTTTGTGTAAAATCATGCTTCACTTTCTTTATATAAGCAGAAAATAGCAGCTCCCATGTCCTTGCCAGAGCCTCTTTGTGTCAAAGGGTTCGTCTCAGCATTTCAATTTGCAACGCTCAGAAAATGTCCCTTCCCAGTGGGAAGACATAGCTAATTGGGGGGGAGGGGGGCATTGTGGACCTGGCGCGGCACCAAGTGGCTTCTTCCTCCCCCTCAAGCGCTCGCCCCTCCCTCCATGTGGCAGCCATTCTAAGGGTGAATGGTGAGTAGCCTCTACCAAGGAGAAGACTCGCCAGAGCCCAGGTTCAGGAGGACAGGGGCCCAGGCTTAGGAAAGCCTCACGGTGGTTGAGGCTCGCAGCTGGGGGAAGCAAGTGTTCTTTCCAGCACCTCTCCCAGCAGCATCTGCGGGAACCGATCGGGTGGGCTCTTCGGTGTCATCTCAGTAGCCGCAGGGCCACAGACAGGATGGGGGATTTTACGTATGGCAAGGAGACAGACCGGTCTGGCGGAAGCAAGGGCGGCGGGCGGCAGAGTTCCGCCGAGCAGCACTGCTGATTCCTAGCACGGCCGTCTCAGTGCCCCAGCTGTGTGCGCGGGAATCAGGGAGGCCGTAGCAGGAAGGTGCGGGTGCAGTGGTGTCCGGGCCTTGGGTCTCCGCGTGTGCATGTGCCTGGTGGCTGACACTGGCAGGCGGCTGGGACTGTCACCACGTGCTGTGTGGCCACCACCTGCCATGCCCCACTGCGGTAAGGGTGACTGCCCCGCAGCCCCAGCTCCAACCCCCTGACGCCATCGCTGCGTCTGTCCCGAGACCACGCTTGTCCGGCGGCGCGGCCCAGCCAGTGCTGGAGCCCGCGTGAGACTCTGAGGCCACCCGCCCCACGCCGTCCATCGGGGGAGAGTGCCCAGGGCCCTTGACGGGTGACCCTGCCAGTCCTCACCGCAGTTTGGGGCACCAAGGTCTCTCTCCGCGTTTACAATTTAAATGTAAACGATCCCAATCATACGATTGGAAAATCAATCATGAAAAATCGTTTTCTAGAATTTTCTCCTGGTACAGAGAAGGATGACACCACAGCTGTTCTTGCCCTGTTGGAGGGACCATAGTGGCTGTGGTCAGTCCCCAAGGTCACCCTGAGGTCCCGTGGGATGAGAGACCCACGCACCCCTGTGCTTGGGACCGTCTTTACATGTGGGCCTTGCGGAGTGACGTCTCCAACGAGCACCGGATGAGCAGGGAGAAGCCTGACTGACAGGGGCCGCATCAGAGCAGCAGTGGGAATGCAGGTGCCCCTTGACGGGATGGGGGAGAAGGGCGCTCACCTCCCAAGGGCCCTGGGCCCCCGCTCATGACCTGCACCTGACTGTGAGAACGACCTTGTCCCCATCCCGGTGGTGAGCGGGCTGCACGCAGTCAGCCGTCCTTAGAACCATCACGGGCGTCTGAACAAGGGGTCGCAAAGACCCGAAATAGTTGAGAGAAAGTGGGGGAGGGGGGCATAAGAACCTACAAAGGGGTTGCTACCTGTCCTGGGAGAGAGTACAAGAAAGGGTGGCTCAGAGAGCCAGCTTCAGGTAGAATGGGAGGGGCTGAGGTGTGGCCATTGGCTGGTCGCTTCCAGCAGCTCAGGAGAGACCTCTGTGGCTGGAGCCCAAATGAGGAAGCCGGGGCACAGGGGGAGGTTGAGAGCCAGAGCACTCGTCATGGGACGGGCGATGCAGGCCGCTGTCAGGACTTTGAGACTCAGGAAGCCACCAAGAGCTCTTAGGCTGAGAAGTGACGTGTTAGGGCTTGGTTCTGCCTCCGAGGTGGAGCGAGCATGGCTCCGTCAGTGCTAGGTGCTCCCCTTGCCGGACTCCAGTGACTTCTTGAGGGAGGCAGAGTCACGGCTCCCTTTTCACAGGCAAGCAGGGCGCACCGCTCAGCTCCAGGTGGACTCCAGGCCAGTTCCCTTTAATCCAGTGGTCTCTGACCCCACCCTGCCCCCAATACCAGTATGATTGCTTCCCCCGTGAGCTGCTGGCAAGACGGGGCCTGCTTCATCCAGATACAGCAGCATCCAAAGGAAAGGATAACGATGCTCCAATAACTCTTTGAGGGAACTGTTCCCAAAAGCTCCTGGCCGGATCCCTCCACGTGTCCCATTGAGCAGAGGGGAGGGGTGCTGACGCCACACCATTCGCTGCAAGGAAATGGGGCCACCCGAGTTACTGAGACTGCTGAAAATCTACCCAGGGTGGGAGGTGGGCTCTCTCCCCCAGGAGTTGTGGTTCTTTCTTAGCAAGGAGGGACATGGTGGCTGGATTGGCAGCAGATCACACCCACCCCTGGGCTGGAGTGGAAGCAGAGGGCTCCGGGAGGCCCTTGGGTTTCCTGGACAAGCAGTGATGGCTTCTTGGGTGAGCAGAGGCATTGACAGATGTGGGGGACCCAGTGTGTATTTGAAAGGTGGAATCAGTAGACTTTTTGATGGTTTGGTCCAAGAGAGAAATTTATTGTATTGGCTAACACTTTGTGGTCTACTCACGTGTTAGTACCTGTTTTTTGTCACCAGTTATCAGGTGGCCGCTCACGTATTAATACGTGTTCATCTAGTCTCTGGTTTTTCACGCCACGGTGGATTTATTTGGAACTATTAGGAGCTATTTGATCGTACTCAGTCTAGAAGCTTTACACATTGTTTTGATGAAAGTGTAAGGTGTTTTATGAGAGATATTACAGTTTTTTTAATATCCAGTAGTTCAGGAGTTGTATGTGTTTTATTGAATGCTTATACCATTCATGTGGTGGCACAGAAAATGGCCGGCCCTGAGGGCTGGTAAATTTAAAGGGCACCGGCACACAAAGTGTTAAATGTCACATGGATGTGTTCTTAAATTCAATTTCCTGAGAGTCACACCACCGCCAAAACCAGCACAGAAAACACTATTCTCTTCTAAATGTGCACCTTCAGAGAGGGGTGTCGCCTTGTCCACACATAATAGAATGTGAAGTTGCATGAGAACAGAGACCAGCTTACAGGGGTGTGCTCTATCCTCACCGCTTGCTGGAAGGGTGGGTGCTCGTGGGTCCAGCTGTGCACTCCAGTTGAAGAGGAACAGCCACCACCCCAGACGGAGCGCACGCCAGTGTGGATATATTGAAGCAAGAGGAAAGAACACCTGGCAGCGGGAGGGGGTCCCGGGGAGTGTCCGTCTACTCCAGGCCGGTCTGTGACTATAGACTCTCGGACTTCCTGTTGCCCAAAGTGATGAGGCACTAGGTGGTTGGGAAGGGTCGTGGTGGTTGTTTTCCTGTTCCCTAATTATCCTGTAACCGGATCTTCCTCTGGATGGGGGCCAGCCCAGCACCATATCAGTGAAACACTCCTGTTTTTCTGGGAGCCGTTTTGTTCCTTCTGTTCCTATCCTGTTTAAAATCACTGCCCTGTGTCTCAGCCTTTCCCCTCCCCCATCCTCTCGGCTTCAGTCCCTCTCACAATGACTCGGCCAAATATTCCAGTCCTGAGCACTTAGAATCAACTCAGCCCAATTTGGAGGAATTTTTAAAGGAAAAAAATGTATTCAGTCAGTTCCATATTTAATAAAACTAGGCCACTTAAGACTTCAGCTTGATTAGATTTAGAATACAAATGTCTGGGTAGAAAGTAAAACATAATGGCTTTTATGAAGCCAGCTCCAGTCAGAAGCCCGGTCTGAATTTCATGTGGTTTTGCATCTGCACTTCGTGCTGACTCATTCTTTTCATAAACAATTTCTGAAATGACGATACCTTCATTTACTAACGTGAGTGTTAGGCCCTCTCTGGATGAATGCAAGGAGTAGAGCATTATCCCATTTACTCAGCTCAGAAGGAAAGGTGACCTGCCCTTTTGTATTGCTCTCCAAAGAAGAATTCTAGAATGAGGCAGCCCTGGACCAATCTCGGACTCCTGTCTGTGCCGGCTGTTCCTCTGATACGAGCCAGGGAAGCACTTGAGATTGCCCCAAGCTATTCACTGACATCCGTCAGAGCCAAACATTTTCTTTACACCTAAGATTTCATTTTGAGGCAATTTAACCCTCATTTTATCCACAAACTTTTAAAGGAAACTGGGCAATTTCCCATAGTACCTTAGTCCCGAAATATGAGATCATGTCTCAGAAACTGACCACTTTAAAATTGTAAGGGCTGAGCAGGAAATTAGGGCAATCCTAAGGCAGACTAACTCAAGGAAGATAGGGGTTTTGGTTTTTTTAGTGTGGCTTTTTTTTATTGTTGCGTTGGGGGGAGGGGGGGCGGGTTACCTTCCAGATTAACAGTTTTAATGATTGGGGAGATCTAGTATTGGCAGAGGTGTGGGTGCTTTCATAATATGTTAACATACAAATCTGTCCAGTCTTATTGGGAGACATTGAACACCCCTGCTGTGGAGGAGCCTCCCATGACCTGCCCCCCAGTAGGACCAGTCACCCGGACGCATGCCCGGTGTTGCCACACACACCTTCACCCTCTGCATCACTGACGTAGGACTCAGGAGTAGCCCTCACCTGCAGAGGTAGGCTGAGCAGGCTCGGTAGAAATATCCTGGACTTGCCCGTGTTTCCTTTACCCGTCTCTCCTAGGCCCAGACCACGGCCCCTTTGTGCTTCTGTTTCTTGATGTTACAAATGGGGTACATGGTGCTTTTGTCACTTGTTGTCGAAGCCAGTCCTTCAGCTTCGAGGAGGAAACCCAACCCACCTTCTTTATGGTGAACTGCAGGTTCCTGTGTCCTGGCAGGTGGTTCCTCGTGTGGCGTTGCCCTCCTCCACGGCCCGTTGGAGCCCTGGGTCCCCTTCTCTGAGTCTGGCCTGGACTCCACTTGCTCCGAGGATAAATGGCACAGAAGGGACCTCACACACTCCAGCCCCTCAGGGAGGCTATAGACGCTCTGACGCTATTTCTGGCCGAATGCTGCCCTCTGCCAGAGCCAGTCTGACCGACTTAGTGTAACCCATCCTTCTCCCGGAGGGTACTCAGACACCCCCCGACCTCCAGCCCTGACCCCCGTGAATGTGATGAGGCGCTGTAAGAACCTCCAGCCCAGCTGACTCTCCAAAGACAGCCACCAGGGCAAGCCTGGTGAGACCAGCAGAATCACCCTCCAGCACACCAAGCATGAATGATAGTTGGTGTTTCAAACTGGTTTTGCCTTGGGAGTAAGTCAAACTTAACACCAGTGGAAAATTAAGATTTCTGTTTCAAAGATTTCTGTTTCAAAGGTGTTTCAAAGTCGGTTTTCAAACTGAGTTTCAATGTTAAATATTGGGGTGACTTGCCCAGCCAGCACTCCCTGGCACATTCACCACCATTTCCTGCCTGCCTAGTATAAGGCTGACATGAGTAAATGCTCCACAAATTTTTGTTGAATGAATGATTCCATGAGCAAAAGAAAATTGAGGGAGGAAGGGAGGGAGAGAGGGAGGGGGGAGGGAGGGAGGGAAGGAAGGTGGGGGGGAAAAAGGAGGGAGGGGGAGGGGAGAAAGGGAAATTTGAGGAATGCAACCCTTTTGGTCTGCAGAGAGATTGATTTCACAGAGTAAGGGCAGCATTCTACAAACACGGGCTCTTTGATTTCATAGACGATGTGCTTAGACAGAGAAATGTGTTCAGACGTTGTAATCTCCTAATCGCATTAGAACAACTTGTCATGTCTTTTCTGCGGATTGTGAAAGAACATCCAAATTTCAGATGCAGGTCCCCTGACTGCTTTAAAAACTAAACCATCCATTAATGCATTTCAGGAAATGACACTCAAATTGGTTATCTCAGTTATTAGCGAGGTTGATATTTCTCCCTCCCTCCACCACAGATAAAAGTACCATTTGGGAACATGGACAGCCATTTGAACCCTGTGGAATTCTTTAGTTTATCTGCATCATGTATAACAGAAATCTTAATTTTCCACTGGCATTAAGTTCGTCTTACTCCTGAGGCAAAACCAGAAGGCAAAAAAGCTTCAAAGCTGTTGAATTGTGTTCGCGTCTTCTCGGATTTCAGCTGTAAGTGGAGCTGAGGAGACAAAGCAGATTAATTGATTCGAGTGTCACAATTGTAATTATCTAATTTGCTTTACTCCCCAGATTTCCTTTAAATTTAGCCAATAGTTAAGTTTTGAGGATTTATATGTAAGTTAGAAACATTTGGTTAATCAACTACCATAAAACCTAGTTTTCTTTTTTAAAATGATTTCCTACGGCGAGTGGGGAGGGCAGAATGAAGGAAAAATAAATGGGCCAATTTTCTCATTTTTCATGCCAGAAAGTTAATAAATACCATCGCTAGTTAAAACATAGGATCTAAGGAAAAGTTAATGACTTCACCTTCTATATAATCTTTTTTTTAACTTTTCAGGGATATGAAACGTGTGTGTGTGTGTGTGTGTGTGTGTGTGTGTATGTGTGTGTCTCCAAAGTTTGTCAGTTTCCTTACTTGAACTTCACATTCTTTTCTTGTCAAACCTAAGTAAAATCAAATGTTTTCTCATTAAAAGTAGTCTGTATTATAAAATTCCAGTTTTCAACAAAGCAAATTACTGGGTTTTGTATGCATATGGTGGAGACCAGTCCCTGATAAAGGTGGCTCTTCAAGGGAAGTTGCACTTTCTTACATTGTTCAGTTTTTTACCAGCACAGCCATCTATCATTTTATGAAAACTTGAAAGTCATTGTGGAAAAAAAAATAACTAAAATGTTTTTTCTTCATTTCTTTCAAGTTAGACCTCTGCCTCAAGACCTCTGGCTTTAAAAGGATGGAGCTAAGCACATGGAGTGGCCAGGGGAGAGGAAGTCAGCCCGAGGGAGAGAAGGTAAGAAGTGGAAGACAGGACAGAGGAGCTTCTCCTTTATCAGAAGACTGGGGAGGAGTGAGAGGACACGAAACAGACCCTGCAAAAGCCAAGGCACAAAGGTCTCCAAAAAGGGGGACTCAGGGGGTCCTCCCTCCAGTGGATGCCAGTTAGTGCACATTTAGACATCTCTGAATCACAGTGAGATCGCAATTCCCAGACACTTACAGAGAGCTCTCTGACCCGCTCGCTCATGCACGCTGCAGCCACCCTGCGGCAGGGTCCCACGGGGCTTTGCAGCCCCAGTACCCATCTATATCAAATGCAATGTCCAGAAACATCCAGTGACTGGAGTCTCCCTTGCTGGGGCTTCCTCTGTTCCCAGGCCCTATAGAAACCACCAGAAACACCTCTAGCCACTCTAGGTGCTCCCTGTGGTTTTTGGTGTTCTCCCTGAGACAGGTGTTGTGGGTTCTTGGAAATAGGGAAGTGTAACTTCCTGTCCGGTGAAGTGGAACACAAGGAGATCGGTCTCCTCCTAGTCTGTTGGGCTACACACATCATCAGAAAGCAAGGAAAAGGACCGCAGAGACGGAGGAGTGTTTTGGTATAATCTTTGAGACAAGAAAACTTTTCTAAGAGCAACACAAAACTTAGAAGTCATAAAGGAGATCAATACATTTGACAGGAAAATGAAACTCCTCTCTATAGAAAGGTGTGCCATCAGCTATCAAAAGACCTGCCAAACTGAAAAACTATTTGTATAATCAAAGCCCTGATTTCTTTACCATGAGAAGAGCTGCTTGAGATCAATAAGGAAAAGACTGACAGGTGAATAGAAAAATGGGTGAGGCAGGCAACAGACAGCCTCCAGGAAAAAAGAAAGAAAGAAAGAAAAGGCAGTAATGGCTCCCCCATCTATAAGAAGCAGCTCAGCCTCACTTGGGAAAAGAGAAATAGAAATTGAAACTACCCATGACTTACCTGTCAGGTTGGCCAGGGAGGGGGACACATTTACTGTGTACACTTAAGTCTTACGTGCCTTGCAAATTTTATACCAGATGCATATTTTGCCTTTTCCAAAGTAATATCTCAGATGCAGGCACGCGGACAACTCCTCAGCAAAGAGGTCTGAATGGACACAGGCAGACCTTGCTTCTCGCCCCACAGGCGCTCTGACCTGCTTGCTCAGGCATGCTGCAGCTACCCTGCGGGCGGCACTGTGCCTGGCGACACTCTGGGCACTAGGGAGGCCTCTGGAAAGGCGATAGAGTCCCTGTCCTCAGCCCTTGGATTCTGGCAGCAGGAGACAGCCAATAACCACACCCACGCACGGTGTGCAGAGGATGATGGCGGCAAAGCGATGGGCAGGGAGACTGAGGGCACTGGTAGGAAGTAGGGTGGACTTTACACATAGAAATGGTTCTCAGATGAATTCCTAAGGAGACAGTGACTTTCGAGCTGAGACCTCAAAGAAGATCTGGGTTGGGGTGCAGGTAGGAGGGGGCAGAGTTCCAGGCAGAGGGAACTGTAAGTGCAGAGGCCTGTGTCAGAGGAAAGCTAGTGTGTGCAGGAACACAGGGAGACCGGTCAGGTGGGTGCTGAGGGAGCGAAGGGGGAAATGGGAGGTGAGGCCCGAGAGGTGCGCGGTGCCAAGCAGGGTGGGCTCAGCACCTCACCGTGAGGACCAGAAGGCTGGCAGTGCCCAGCAAGGGGCCAGGCTCAGAGTGCATGCTGGTTCCTAAGAGTCTGTGGGATTTGAGTTTCATATAGCAACTGCCATTGTGTTAAGGGGAAACTTCCTTGAACCACTGTTTTTCCAGTCTTTATGAAAAGGGAGCATCAGATCATTTTTAAAAATTTCTGCTTCAATTATTAATGCTTTTCAACATTTTCTCTTAGTGATAAATTATATCAAGAATAAAACCTGTTTGGTCTGGGTGACTTTTCTCTAATGAGTTGCTTTATGCTGGTTTATCAAAGACTTCTGTTTCTATCGTTACAAGTGCTATTGATCTGAAATATTTTTCAGAAATATGATTTTTTCATGGTTCTAGAATATTCCATCATGAAAGTACCAAAATTACTTACCTAAGTTTCTGGGATTAACAGAAAATAAGTTTCTGAATTAACAGTCTCTTCACAATTCCTTCCCCTCTCTTGTTTATACACACACACACACACACACACACACTCACACACTCACTCACACTCTCACACTGTACAAACACCACACCAAACCCATACATACCCACATAAAACACACACCACAATACGGTGCACACGCACACTACACACAGACTCCATGGTACATCCATCTCATACAGCACACACATATGCTGCACCACACCCACATACACACTACATACCCATCACATGCATACAGCACACACAGCCCACAAGTCACATTTTTACCACACACACACACACACACACCACCCCACACTGACACAAAGGGAGGGAAGAGGAGAAGTGGGGTGTACTCAGTGTCCAGTTACCTCCCTGCTGGGTCCTCTCTCCCAGGCCCCTGTCCCCTGGGGGTCCTCTGGGGCAGCCTGTCCTTCTAGCTCCCTCCCCTTGCCTCTCAAGCCCAGGCGCTCTGGGACAACCTACGAGTGCTGGTGGCAAGCCCCCCCAACCCCTGCTGCCTCTCAGCACTGGCCCCACCCCTGTCCTTGGCAAGGGTCTCTCTCCCGGCCCTAGTCCTTCCCACCAGGAGCGATCTTTGGTCCATACAATACTTGCCCTTCTTCCCGCAGTCTCAGTGCCCCATATGTGCACAACCACCCAGTACACAGCCACTCCCTCGTCCCAGCAGGAGCCAGGAGAGAAGCCCTGCCTCAGCCTCCCCAGGCTCCCTCACAAGGGTCTCCTCTGAAGTGCTCATGAGTCTTGCCTTCCGGGCATGTTTTCTGCTCTCTCCACAAGCCTGCAGAGTCCACAGGAGAGCACTGACCCGAGCCAAGGGGTGGGGGACACAGAGGAAGGGGTGCCCTTTCCTCAGGATCCTTCACTTCCATTTGGCAGAAAACCACTGCAATGTGCCAAATCTGTGTCTAGACAGACATGCAAATCCACAGTGCCTCTGCCCTGAGTGGGGGTGGAAGGGGCCTTTAGAGGGCGTCTTTGTGCAGTGCACAACCTGGGCTCCCAGACCTGCCTTCCTGGCCTTTCTGCATATATCACGTGCGTCCTTCCCAACTCTGCTCCCCCAACTGACCATTAGACATGTCTTCATCTTGAAGACACTGTAGGGTCAAATGGTTAAAACCAGTATCTTGCCAGAAAAAAAAGTACCACCCTGTCCTACCCTGTACTGTCCTTCCCCGAAGTGCAGACTTCCTCTTTAGACCTAGGAGGTGGAGTGTTACAGATGTTAAAAGGGAGGAGTTAAAAGTTGTCAGCAAAAATACGTTGTTTTGTTTTTTACATGTGCTAGAGAATACTCAGTCCTCACTAGCTGCTGAATTCGACATTCTCCCATTTTACAGATATAGAAGCGGAGACTCCCCATGGCTGAGCGGCTTCTCCCGGGTGGCACTTTGTGAAATGCTCCCAGTATGGTTCGTTCAGCCCCCATGTCGCCTGACTGCTGGGGTGGACCCTCACCCAGGACCCTCCCACACCCCTCCCCCAGCTTTCCATGGGGCTGCTGTGCTTCTTGGCCACCTGAACGCCCGGGGTGTGAGCTTGGACGTCAGTTTCCACTTAGGGAACATTCTTACACTGCAGTCAAAAGCCATTTAAGAAATCAGCGCAGGGAAGATGATAATGGAAGTGCTGGTAACCTTTAATGACAGTGGCGCTTGCAAAATGTATAGTTCAGGAAGGGCTGGCGCTTGATCCAAAAATCTCTTGTTAAAATCCAATCATCTTCAGCAATGAGCATTAGCAGGAAATGCCTGCGATGAACAAAAACACAGGAAAGGTTAATGGCCTTCTTTGCTAAAACGGGTTGGATTTTATCTCACGTTCCAACGCATCCTCAGATGAGGCATACGCAGAAGAAATTTTTTTTTCTTTTTGGTAATCAGGAGAAAAATTGATTACCAAAATTATAATTAAGAGCTGGGGAAATATGCAACAATTTGGCTGCTTCATTTAGCACATATTTCAGGTTAATTGCATGATTTTACTAATGAAGATATTTGCATGAATATTTTCCATGGCTGCATTCAACTCATTGTGTAATGAATATGCGGCAAAGCAGATGGCTGCACTGTTTGGTGGACACAGGACAGGACAAAGGCTGAAGCCCCCTGATGTCCAGAGACCACTCAGCCCTGGGGTGGGGGGGGGGATCTTCACTTGTGGTCCCTGACGCTCTGCTGGAATCTTGACACCAGTCCTTTTACAACCAGATTGTCCCCTATCTTTGAGAAAGACTGGATGATTCCAGACAAAAGTAGAAAAGCCACCTTTATTACCATGATTTGACAAAGTATATTAAAAACTATTTCCCCCACAACTGTCCTATCTTATTCCCCACAGGTAATCAGAACTCATTTCCATTTTTAAATAATAAATGTGGGGGCCTCTCTGGTGGCGCAGCGGTTGAGCGCTGCGCTGTGGAGCTGTCGACAGCATGCGATGCGAGTTCGACCCCCGGCCGGGGAGAATCCCACATGGCGCAGCAGACCTCTCCTGCCTCCCCACTGCTCCCCTCAGCAGTGTATTTCTGATCTGCCTGTTCTGCTCCCTACTCTGTCTCTGGTGAACCCTCTCACAGCCCCACGCCTCTGGCCTGTACCCCAGCTTGTATGCATAAATAAATAAATCTTTAAAAAATAATAACAACAATAATAAATGTGGTTCCTGTAATGTTAAATGGAATTTAGAAAACGCAAAGAAAATAAAAACAGCCCATTCTTCTGCAACTCCAAGGTAACCACTTAGTTAAAGTTCAGGAGTGTCCTGTGCTAAACACTCATCTTTTGCATAAATATCTTTTTCAGTTTTTTTACCAAAATGGATTATACTAGTTTTTTATTTAAACTGTTTTTTTCCATTTTAATAGATATTTTATTTATTTTTGTTATTCATATCTTTTACATTATTGTGTGTTCCCCATAAGTTACCCACCACCTGCTCACCCGTGGAGCCATCACCATAGTCCTCCGTGCTCCCCTCCTCCCCCCTCTTGAGCCCTCCCCCTCCCCTCCTTCCCTGCTGAATGTCGCTTTCTATTTGGCTCCCCTATATTCCTGTTATAAGTGAAGCCATTCGATAATTTTCTCTTTCTTTCTGGCTTATTTCACTGATCATGATCCCCTCTAGGTCCATCCATGTTGCTGTGAATTGCATGTGTTTGTCTTTTTTGAATGCTGAATAGTATTCCATTAAACTGTTTTCACTGAACAAGAAATACCAACACTTTTTATGTCAGTGAACATTTTTTTTACCGTTGTGTCAGGCATTAACGCACACCTCTGTCTCCAGGGCTGGGGTGCAGCTGCCGGTGTCGTCACAGCATGACTGTCACCTGGAGCCCGGGCTCCCCAGCTCTGGCTACAGAGCTGTGTGTTGCCCAACATGGGCCCAGTGGCACGGGTGCCAATAGCCCTGCCCCCAGCCCTGGTGAGAAGAATCAGTTTAATTGAGGTTACCTGGCAGAGGCTGCTGGTGAGGCGCTCAAGCCTGAACTGAGGGTGGGCTTTAGGGAGGGTGACGGGGCTGAGGACAAGGGAAATAGCCTGCAAGGCGCAGGGTGGCGGCACCTGCTTGGTTGCTTTCTGCATTGTGGTGAGACTCAGATTGGGGTGCAGACCTGAGACCCACAGCCAGCAGCCCATGCTTCTGAATGTTCAGCCACAAGCCAGGCATCTCAGTCCATCGGTCGCGGTCACCTTTCTGTCTGGGCGACATGAGGTCGCCCCAAGGACAGCGAATGCTCCTTCAGGCCTGTGCTCTGAGACACAACTGTTCAACTCACGAAAAACCTGGTTCTTCCTCATTGAATACCTCATAGAAGTATTTTTGTCCCATTGGCTCGCTCACCCTGGCCTGCCCTGCTGATCTGGCAAGATAAGCAGAAGCAGGAAGGACCAGAGGGGTCTCAGCTCATGTCACCGAGGAGAGACTGGCACACACAGCAGAAAGTCAGTGACCGTAGCTTGAGCAAATAGGACTTTGCCGAAAGGGACATTGAATTAGCCCTGCATGTCACGCGGAGATAGTGAACTTGCATGGTGAACATGTTTGTCAAAACCTTGAAGCGTCTCTGCATGTTGCAAAGACATTGGGATTTCCCCAGAATTACTTCAGGCAGAGGCTGGAGAGAGAAGCAGAGGCGTGGTTGAGGATGGAAGTCAGTCCCAGACGCCTGGGGCAGAGGCCACGGGCCCCTGTCCTGCAGTTCCAGCAGGCACACCAGGACGCCCTGCAGGGCAGGCAGCAAGGGGCATCTGCAAAGGGCATTGTGCCCAGCTCCAGTCAACCTGCGGTGCATATGCCTGCAAGCGCCCACCCAGCTCAGATGTGTATGCCCAAGAACTCTGGTGAGGTCCAGCCCTCGTGTGGAAGGAGCAGGCATGCCCAGGTCTCTCACTCCTCGCTGTGGGGAAACCACTGGGCTCCACGAGCCAGGAGGCCAAGGGATGCTGTCCCCAGGTCACCGGGAGCAGCTGGGAGGAGGTGCCGCTGCAAAAAGCTACATGGAGGGGGTGCCCTGGACTGGGACCTGCCACGAGGAAGGTAAGTTCAAGATGGGGCTAGGTTGGGGCAGTTGGTTCCTAGCTGAGGTTCCCCAAGCACTGAATTTGGGAAATATCAAGAGACCTCAAAAAGACCATTGTTCCATTAAAAAGCTACTTAGCACGACTCCAAAATACTGTAAGTGACCCTAGAGGGCTCCTGAACTGGAAGAAAAATCAGTGTTGGGGAATAGAATATGGGTTATTATTAAATGATAGTATTGACCAGTAGGAAGGGTGTTGAACTGGATCACTGCACTGTGATTATAGAAGACGAGGTCCGTGTTTCAGGGGAGATAAGATGGCGTGTTGAAGGCTCAGGGGTCCCAGACCTGCAGCTCATCCTAGCAGAGGTGGAGGGAGGCTTCCTGAGGAAATTCTAGAGAAGGCAAGACCTCTTAGGACGTGTGGCTCTAGGAAAAGGGTATATTATGTGGGTATTCGTTGTTCTGTTCCTGCAAGTTTTCCCATAGGTTTCACAAACACATTTTTTTCAAATTAAATTGTTTTTAAATGCTGTTTAAAATTCTAGGCACCTCGACCAGGCTCGCCAAAACATGACCATCGTTGAAAACGTTGAATGTGGTCACCGCATGGCGTTTTAAAGTTTGACGTTAGAGGAGTCACATGTTCCTTGGCCCAGTGATCTGCAATAAAGGTTTGAGTGGAGTTGGTCTTACACAGAGTGGAAAGTGAGGGGGAAATTCCACTCCATGCAGTCAAGGAGCCACCGGCTCCCACGCACGAGCTGTGACGGGTGTGATGGCACCAGGTCTTCCCATTTAGCTTGTTGATGAGATGTCCTGGTAGCCAGAGCAACCGTGGTTTGTTTCAAGGTCAGAGCAAATTTCAAGGTCACAGCTGGGTGGCAGAGCTAGAAATAATTCATCCAAATCATAACTGGAAATAAGAGAAATCTGAAAAGGGAAAAAAAACTTTCAGAAGAAAACTTTTTTTTAAGTTGGAGTGTGATTGAGTGACTGGGTAGTCTTAAAGATATAATAGACCATAATTTGTTTAATTAAACGATAAGAGGGTGATAGAGAAATCAGTAGTCAATTCCATCCTCAACAGCCAGAGACACCCAGATTCTGTATAGATCACTCGAGCTTTGGATTAACATGCTCCCGAATAATACTCCAAGGAGCCATCTTTCAGAGCACGTGGCTTGGTCATGTAGTTCTGGTTTGGAAAAATGGGAGCTATTAGCTGTGTTATTCAGGGTTAGGAAATCGATAACAGACCAATTATTGATAGACACACACTGCTAAGCAGACTGAAGAAATTACTGGAGCGCTTGAGAGGGATCGCTGTACACTCTCGCTTTCAATTCCCTGTAATATACTCACTGAGATTTATGGGGCTTTTGTCATATCTAATTGGGATTGGTAACAAGACCCTCACTTTCACTCTGTGGAGAATTTTAAGCATTTATCAAATGTAGTTGAAAAAGAAGAAATAAAATCATGCCCATCTTAAAAATTATAGGGAAGGGACCTCAGATAATTGAGGACCTTCCTGAGACTACATAGAGACTCCTCATTATCACGAATGATGGGACAGGGACTCAAAAAGGTGACTTAACTTGACCCATGCCACTCAGCTAACGGCAGTGGAGCCGAGACTCAAAAGGACAGCTGATTAGGAAGGTCATTCCCCTGCCACCTTGCTTTATCCCAGCTCTTCTGCAACCTCTGATATTTAGTGATGCCCGCAAGATGCTCTCAGGGTGGGAAGGGCAGCAATATGGGGAAGGAACAATAGTATTAGTATGATATGCAAATCAATAACAACTGCCCCTCCAGCAGAACTATCCTCTCCCTGTGTCTGAGCCCAATACCTTACTTAATATAGCCCATGGTTGCATTTACTTTATGGCCACCATATCACGTTGCTCATCTGGTGGCACCTAGACCTCCCAGGCATTCCTTCTATGTACTTCTCTTAAACCTCCCAGCATTCTTCCTATGTATTTCTCTTAAGCTAGGTCCCCTTTGTCCTATATTTGTGGGAACAGGGGACTTATAAGACTGATTCATTTGATTTACTCCGGTGGTTCTCCATTCTTTCAACCTGTTGCACTTTTCTAATGTCAATCCACCTCCTTTGTTCTCACCTCCAAATCTGATAAATATGCCTTCAGTTTCATCTGAGATGGGCTAACAGAGGAAGATGTACATGAAATTGAACCACTGGAGACTCTTCTTTGCAACACACCAGCTGTCAGCCAAGAGAGGCACCATCCTGCCCAGATCCCTGACTCTGCCTTCTGGCACAGCTACGCAGCGATGGCGCGAAGCTCCTGTCCATCTGAATGTTGAAGGCCCTCCCAAGACCTATGCTCTAGCCTAGACAAGCCCCATGAAGGCAGGGAATGGGTCAGGTTTTGCTCCCCTGACTCCCCAGTACCCTGCCTGTGCAAGTGTACACACAATAAGTGTGGAGGAAAGTGTGAAGAGATGAGGAACACTGCCGCCCCCTCGCCTGACCCAGGCTGCAGTGCCAGCAGTGCCAGCAGTGCCAGCAGGCAGTGCCTATGGCTGCAGCTGCTTCTGGTGGGTATCTAGAGTGGGGGAGCATGAGTGGAGGAGCTGTCACTCCTGGGGTTAGGGGGGACTCTGGAAGTGGGTGCGGGGCTCTGGTCACGATACCTGGCATATCTGTAGCCCTCAGAGAGATGCTGTTGATATTTAGCCTGCAGTGCACAAGGCAACGAGCCCAAAAAAGACTGTCCCTGTCCTTTAAGACCTGTGATGTCAGTGGACACTCATGTAGGTCGATGGTTCATGTAACCTTTACTCAGTGTTAACATACACTTGACCCTTTAACAGCGTGAGGGCTGGGGGACTAATGCCCCATGTCATTGAAAATCCACATATAACTTTTGACTCCCCCCCAAAACCTAACTACTAATATCCTGCTATTGACTGGCGGATTTGCCGATAATAATCAACATAGGTTATTTGTTCTGTGTGTACCTTTACAATAAAGTCAGCTAGAGAGAAATGTTATGAAGAAAATCATAAGGAAGAAGAAATGCATTTACAGTATTGGGCTGTAGTTATTGATACTGTAAGTTTACAATGTGTGTTTACAAGAACTCTGCCTGTAAGTGGGCCCATGAAGTTCAAAGCCATGTTCTGCATGCACAGAATTTGCCAGTTACATTCGAGTGTGGGTTTCATGCACAGTAAGGATACTCTGAAACCTTCCAAGAACCTTCGTGTGGTGAAGGAATGAAGAGTGTATAGGAGGGATGGGGGTACTTCCTTGAGGAAGTGATGGGGCAGGGAAGGATGAATAGAAGTTCACCAGGTTAGGAGGAAAGACAGAGTGAGCCAGGCAGAGAAAACGTGTGAAAAGCTCTGTGGCAAGCAGGGAAGTAATGAGAGACCACTATTTTTTCCTATTATATTGTTTCTAATTTCTTTCCATGTCTGTTGTTCACACTGGATTGAAAGCATCATGAAGGTCAAGGTCACGTCTTTCCCATCACTCTCCTTGCAGCACTTTGCTCAGCAACCAAAGCCCAGTTCACATGCAAAAAAGATCAGTTCTATTGTCTTGATGTCAGCAGATACTATAGAGTCCAGTCCCTATGGTGGGGGGCAGGACAGTGGGCAGCAATCTAGGTTCCTGGGTCTCTCATAACCTACCCCTGCTTTAATTGGATCACTGTTTCCTCTCTGGGCCTTACTGTCCTCTCCCATAAAATGCAAGTGTTAGGAAGACCTTTCCTGCAAGGCAAGTTTCCTGCCCAGAGTTCCTGAAACCTGCCGTAATGGAGAGCAAATGCTATTTTCAAGTGCAACTGGCCATTTGGATATAGAGAGACCTACAGGGCCCAGCAAAGCCACTCTGCCCACATCAGCTTTGGGGCTTCAGGGAAGGTCTTCCTTCTGTTTCTCATTCCCTCTAAGGAAGCTGAAGGGCTTCTTCGGACTTAGAGACAACTGCCAGGGCACCAGGAAAATTCCCCAGGCAGGAGTGGGGTGGGGGTTCTTTGTGCCACCCCACAGTCTTTCAAAGGCTTCCCATTAGAAACCTCATCATAAAGAGAACGCTATTCTGGAGATCTGTGCATTCATTTCCATCTTTGGAGCTGCATTATCTATATTTACATAATAGCTCCTCGGGTTTGCTGGTTGAGTCAAGCTAACAAATTTGTAGCTATTAAGGAAGGTAAATTGCTCTGGTATGGTTTAAATTCTGCAAATGGAGAACTTTGTTCAGAGAGGTGGCTACATCCCAGAGCAATTAGTATCTAATAGTTCGTTACTGTTGACTATGCACAAGGATGTGGTGTGAAATGTCTACCTGAACATCTTAAGTGAAAAAGGAAAGGCATTTGAAGAAGCCATAATTAGATTAGACATATTAATATAATAGCTTTTTTTTAAGATTTATTTATCCATACATACAAGCTGGGGTACAGGCCAGAGGCGTGGGGCGGCAAGAGGGCTCACCAGAGACAGAGTGGGGAGCAGAACAGGCAGATCAGAAATACACTGCTGAGGGGAGCAACGGGCGAGGCAGGAGAGGTCTGCCGCGCCATGTGGGATTCACCCTGGCTGGGCGTCGAACTCGCATCGCGAGCTGCCGACAGCTCCACAGTGCAGCGCTTAACCGCTGGGCCACCGGGGAGGCCCTATAATAGCTTATTTTTCCAAATGTAAAAGGTGCCTGTTCTGTCTTCCAAAGGTTGAAGGAAACCCAAGATCCTTATTGTTACCACTTTCTTGCCCTGTCTTGGTTAGGGTTTAATTACGAGGGATGGGTGGGAAGGTCTTCTGGGTGGGTCGGCAGGGGTCAAGCACTCAAAGCCCTGTGGTTGGGATGCACCTAGGGAAGGCTGAGCATGGGGGGTACACATCTCCGCCATCTGTATTGGTGACATCAGTGCACTCTGGAGAGCTTGGCCACAGAACCAGTGCTGTCCAAGCACTATGCAGACACACTAGCTGGGCTCAGAGCACCTGCTTTGGTGGTAGACAGTGCAGAGGACCCCTCCCTCCCGCAGGAGGTGCTGCAGCCCCTCATCAGGGGCGGGGCAGGGCACACCTGAGCCTGGGCACGTGCGAGCGTGTGCGCCTGCGCCAGGAGCACGAGGCGCACAGGTGCGCTGCACTGATGCCGCGGGAATCCCAGTGGCACGGGGGCCGGGCCTTGCCCCCCAGTGCTGAACCGGGTGTGCGAGATGGGCTGGCCTGCGGGTGTGCCCCAGGTCTGAAGAGAAGAGGACGCCTCTCCTGGGCTGTGGAGAATGCCATGCTGGGGCCTGGGGCCTCTCCCGGAAGCGAGGGCCGGCGACGGGAGGCGCCCCCGGAGAGAGGAGCGCCTGCACCCGCAGAGGCCTGTGCTCGCCCAGGTTAGTCAGCCGCCCTTCTTGTGTACATAGGGTTGGGTTTCCCTCACCGTCGCCATCGTCCTGGGGTCTCGCGGGCTGCTGCGGGTGCGCGGTCTCCTCAGCTCTGAGCGGTGGCAGAGCCAGGCCCTGCAGCACCTGGAATGTCAGCTTGGTGACAAAATTCTTAGATAAGTATGACCTGAAGTTTGCGGGTGAGAAACAGCCTTTGAAAATCGTGTTTACCAGAAATTCAAATTCGACCGCCCCTCTGTGTGTATTCACTAGCTCTGCCCCCCCAAGAGCAGGGAATCGCGAAGGCCTCAGCCCCACGGGGTGTCGCCGGCTCTGGGGCTGACTCTGCTGCTGCTGTTCTCGTGCCAGCTGGTCTGGGCAGCGGGTCGCTGGCCGAGGACGCCCCTCCACTGGCTGCCTTGCCCCCAACTTGGTGTAGCCCAAGCTGCAAAGGCGCCTGTCCTGATTTTTTTTAACCCTAGTCATTTGTCGGTCTGGGGCTCCAGGTAACCAAAATTATACACGTGCCCTTGTCGAGCCGGCCCCTCGCGCACCATCCTGTTTTTGAAGTTCATTTGTTCCTGCGTTTATCAGTAATTCTTGCCTTCCCCCCCCCCACTTTATTGATATAATTGCCATATAACATGATATGGGGTTAAAGTGTATGTGTTGCTCTGCTGCTTACATGTTGCAAATTGATAGCACCACAGGTAAGCTCACCTCTTGTCACACAATTTACATTCCTTTTTATGTGGTGAGAACGTTTAAGATTTGCTCTTTCAGCATTGCATACTGCAGCATCACTGACAATGTTCACCATGCAGAACTTACTCATGGTGGGGTGGGAAGTTTGTGCTCTCTCATCTACCTCTCCCCTTCTCTGGCACCCCCAGCCCCTCATAACTAGCATTCTAGATTCCATAACCAAGTGAAATCAGACTGTCTTTCTGACTGGTTTAATATCACATAGCACTATGCCCTCAAGATCCATTCATGTTGCTCCAAGTGGAAAGACTGACTTTGCCATGGTCAAGTAATATTCCACTGCACATATACATCACATCTTCAGCCATCCATGCCTTGCTTGACACTTAGGTTGCTTCCTTGTCTACAATCCTGCCATGAAGAGGGGAGTACAGATATATATTGTCATGTTACTGAAATAAAATTAGTCATTTCCTATCAATTTGTATGTGCTCAAAACGAATGTGACAGTCAAATTCTAATTTTGGCTCTAGTTTTTTGGTAATCTGCAATAAATGGATGTTTACATCACAAAATGCATGCCAATAGTAATAGACCTACGGTTAATACCTGTAAAAAATCAAGTCATGGACTACTTCTTAGATTTCTTCGCTAGTCTCTTGTACAGCTGTTCAGGAGCATCTCTGGGGAGTGTCCAGCAGTAGTCAGCCAGCATTGTAGTGGACCATTTTCCCTGGTATCTTTGTTCCATTGATGTGATATCTTGATGAAAACGTTCGCCCTGTTCATCACTAACCATACCACAGTTTTCAGGGAAGAAATCCAGATGGGGATGAAGGAAGTGGATCTTTAGAGACATATTGCAGCCAAGTTTCTGATACTGCATCAGCATGTCTTCTACTGGTTCCTTGTAGTTTTCTGCCCTAACATTCCCAAGAAAGTTTGTAGACACTAGGCGAAAAGCATTCCATGCTTGTTTCGCATCACCCTGCAGCAAGTTGTTGAACTGGTCATCTCAATGCAGACAGAATGTTTGGGTAGACTATTCTCGACTTCTTTTGCTTCATTATTCCACCAGAAAGAGGAGGAACCAAGCAGAAGTAACAGTCTTTTATGTGGTTGCTTGGCTCTCTCCACACCATGGGGACTGCAAACAGCATTGATGGTCTTTTGCCATTTAGCCAATGTGAAAGCTGTGTTGTATATGTAGCACAGCATATATGCGGGGCCCAAGGCTTGTCACCAACCTTGGTCACCAATCTTGCATCCAAAGTAAAGATGAGAAGCCTGCTTGACTTGAGAAGTGATACTTTTCTTCTGGTTGGCAAATGGCACTTCCCCACAAATAGAGCAGAAATTGTCCATGCTATTAATGCACTTTCTAGGCATTACTATTCTGTATTGTGCCTAAATGGATAAAATAATGACAGTTCTATGGAACAGTACCTTAAACTGTCTCACACAAAGTCTGAAATCTTTTCAATGCTCAACTTTTCCAACAGGGCTTTATAGAATGCACTGCTGATGTCAGCTTCCTTCAGCAGCCGCCTGGCAGTAGTATTGCATTGCGTCAGAAAATGATGCAATCAAGTCTGGATGATGTGTGCATGATGGTATTATGCAATGCAATGCACTGTTACATCATTCTAGGCTGATTTAGGATGTTGTTGCAGTCCAACTGGGTAAATTTACAGGGTGAAACATATAAAATGAATTATATGAAATATTTTCCAAACGAGAGCTAATAAAACATTTTCAGGGTTATATTTGTGCTCGGCACACCAAGATACTACAGATTAGGGCCTTTTTAAGTAGTAATGATCTCACTGTTGACCAGTGCTATTTTCAGTTTATGGCATGTAGGAATTACGCTAGTCTGCGTTAAAAGCAGAACCCCAGATGGTTACGTGATACAAGCTGTGAGGTTTTTAAACTTGTGACAAGGGACCGAAGGGAAATTCTGCTCCTTGCATGGAAATCTCACTTGAGCTTCAGTGAGCCCACACTTACAACCTGTGATCCTTCCCTGGTTGTCCTTAGCCAGTCCAGTCTCCACGAGGAACTGGCGTCTGTTCTTGCAGTGGTCACCAGAGAGCTGCATTCCATCTCTGGATTCTGGATTCTCAATCACAGCACCACTGCAGGCGTATTTCTTAAAACACCTTCACTAGTTTCTTCTTACCGTAACCTTCAGTGATCCTTGGACAGCAGCAAGGGGCTTCCTGCCATTTCTCTGTTGAATCCTTACATGGCTGTGATCCTGGGTGCCAGCAGTCACAGACAGCACCCTTGCTCACAGAACCATCTGGGGGTCTGCTTTTAATGTGGACGCGTGTAATCAGCAAAGTGATCAAGAGTAAAGATTCTGCAGAACTGGCCTAGGATATGATTCCTTTTTGTGGTGGAAACTGGCCTGCTGATGGGGGCAGGCAGAGGGGAGCGTGGGGAAGCCCCACGCTCCAGAGGGAGGCTGCTGAGACTCAATGGCGGCTCAGTGACTGGGCCTGCAGGCATCTTTTCAAGTTAGTGTTTTCCTTCCCCTTCCATAAGTTCTCAGAAGTGGAATTGCTGGCTCATGGGGCAGTTCTACTTTTAACTTTTGGAAACACCCCATACTGTTTCCCATAGTGGCTGCACCAATTTACAGTCTCACCAGGGGTTCCCTCTTCTCCACGTCCTCACCAGCACTTGGTATCTCTTGTGTTTTTGCCTATAACCATCCTGGCAGGTGTGAAGTGGGATCTCATTGTGGCTTTGATTTGCCTTTCCCTGGTGATGTGTGGTGCTGAGCATCTTTTCCTGTACCTGTTGGCCTCTTGTACTTCTGCTGTGGCAAAATGTCTTTTCAGTTCCTCTCCCCATTTTAATCAGATTGTTTGTTTAGTAGTTCGCTCCTAATGGCTGAGTGGGATTCCGTTATGTGAGTATATCACTTAAAAAAAAAAATCCTACTCCTGTTAATGGACATTCGGGTTCTTCCCATTTGGAGACTACTATGAATAAGCTAAGGGAACAGTTGCCTGCATGTCTTTGTATAAACACACTTTCATTTCTCTTGAGTGAAATCTAGGAATGGAACTGTTTGGTTGTAGGGTAGGTGAACATTTGGTTCACAAAGAAACTTCAAGACCTTGTACTAAAGAGTTTTGCCATGGAACTGCTCGTGAGCATTGGATTTCTGCTCGGAGCATGCAAGTACTCTGATTATGAGGCTGCAGGTCAGAATCCCTGAGATTCTTTGGCTCTGCTTCCCTGAGTCAGTTTCTAACACAAAACTTGCTGGGTAATTAGGTACAGAAGGTTGCTGAGTTGGCAAATCCTCCCTTTTCCCAGAACATCAGCAAAGATCAGAAATAAGAGACAGGTACTTTCGCCACAGCATTGTATGTTTTTTCTTCTGCTTTACTGAGGTTAATTAACAAATAGAAAGCTTTATATATGTATGCATGTGTGTGTGTGTGTGTGTGTGTGTGTGTGTGAAAATATAGAAGTTGGTTTTTTACCGTATATATATACTGTAAAGCCATGACTATACTCAGGCTCAGTAGCATGTCTGTCACCACACATAGAGACCATTGTTTCATATAGTGTTATTCCCTGTCATGACACACAGTGAGGGAGGTGGGCTCCTGGTTGAGGCCCATGGACTGCAGTTTAGAGAGTGAGTCTGACAAGGGTGATCCCTTCAGGCGCCAAGAAGCCTGGGACAAATTCTGAACTAACCCAGCCCTGTGCCTTCAGTGGAGACTATTATAAACAGGAAAGCAGCCTTGAAAATAAAGAACAGGGTGCAGTATTTCCTCAGGTTTTCTATAATTTGAAAATGACTGTCAACAACCCGCATAGCCATAAACAAAAGGGGGACCTATTTGGGCTGACGTCATGGAGGGGGGCCAGGCTGAAGGAGGAACCCGCACTTCACCAGCAAGCCCCCTGTGTTTTTCAGCAGACTCACTTCCCTGGTAGCCCAGGCTGACAGCCTATGACTCAGCACCCTCTTTCCTAAGTCTGCAACAGAACCCTAGAATTGAGTGTGATTGGTCTGATCTTGGCCACGTGCCCATCCATGAGCAGTCAGGACCAGGAAGGTGGCATTGTCTGATTGCCGGGATGCGGGCGTGCGCACAACTCTACATCACCAGAACTGGGATTGATGCTGCAGCAAACCTGCTCTTCCCCAGCCTACCTGATCTTAATGCAAGAGATACTAATAATGAAAACCGAAGTGTCATGAGTCCCAAGACCTTGAAAAACTAAACACCCAGGACATGAACACAAACCCCCACAATTTTTCCCCAGTAATGTGTAAAATCAAATAGAAGTCTAATATTTATAAAAGTTTCCTGGATATAATTATAAACATAGAAACATCTCTTCAGATTTCTTAGTAAAAGGCAAAAGAGACATATGCCATTGGGAAGATGCTCACTCTTCCCAATGCATTAAAAATGGGCTGGCTAATAAGAAAAAAATGCAGTAAGTACAACCCATGTCTTTGTCTGCATTACCATTAGAAAGGGCATGAAAACACTGAGGATTTGAACAAACTGGAATTAGAAGGAAGTATGCAGTGTGGGAGGCTTTCTATATAGCTAGGTGAGAGTACAGATTTTTGTTTTTTTAGAAAAAGCATGGCATAGCTAATGGTATTTGCTGAGATTTTGTTTCAAAAAAGAAATACACAAAAGCCCACTTTTTTGTGAGGCATTAAGTGAAAGTTGTACCAGGGAATCTATATTCTCAGTAGTGTATTAGTCTTTAATAAGAACAATGTTTATGGGAAAGCTGCATAGGTTTAACTAGTGATGAACTAGATGAAAGAACTCAGATCCTCCTGTGTGTGTGTGTGTGTGTGTGTGTGTTTAAGAATTTAATATGCAACAAACTTAGTCCCACAAATTAGTAGTAGATTGGTTAATAGATGGTATAAGGAAAACTAACTCACTAAGACAAGATCCCCATGTAACACCTTACATGAATGTGGCCTTCAAGGACTTAAAGAATTAACAGTGGGGACCTCCCTGGTGACGCAACAGGTTAAGTGCAACACTATAAAGCTATCCAGAGCCACAGCAGCACGAGTTCGATACCCAGCCAGGGAGCTTCCCACATGGTGCAGCAGACCTCTACTGACTCTCCCGCTGCTCCCCTCAGCAGTGTATTTCAGTAGGTCTGCCTGTTCTGCTCCCCACTCTGTCTCTGGTGAATCCTCTCACCACCCCACACCTCTGGACCTTACCCCAGCTCTTGTATAAATAAATAAATAAATCTTTTTAAAAAATAAAGAATTAACAGTGAAAGTAGAAGCTATAAAGCTAATAGAACAAATGTAGAAAAATATTTTTTGGAAACAGAACAGAGAAAGAAATTCTCAAAATATATTTCAAAGTGTAAACCATAGGCAACAAAATCGCTGATTTTTGACTTGCATCAAAAATCAGGCTTTTTCAAAAATAAAGCACACCTGGAATAAAGTTTTCCCCTTTTTACTAAATGAAGGCAGAGTGAGAGAAGACATCAACTTTATTGGAACTGGACAAAGGCTTACTATCTAGCCCAGCACTTTTTACTTAGATAAAATGTGCCACTTATATAATTAAATTTTCTCTAATAGCCACATTTGAAACCATAAATATAGACAAATAATGTTTATTTCTGATATTTCCTTTAATCTGATATATCTAGAATACCGTTTCAAGATGTAATCAATATAAAGTTACTAATAGGAATTCCAGGTCTTTAGAATTCTAAGACTATCTTACTATTCACATCTCAAGTGGACCAGCCCCATCTCAGGGGCTCAGTGGCCGCATTTGGTTAGTAGCCACCGTATCAGGCACCACGAGTATAGATTCTTCTTGGAACTGGAATCAGAACAAGAGAACAACCCCAATAGGAAAGTTGACAAAAGATTATCAACAGTCAACTTATGAAAGAGGTTCCCAGGCATCTCTGGAAAGATGCTCAGACTCTTTAATAATTGGAAAAATTAAGGCTCATCCTTTACACCTGTTAGACCCGTTGGAGCTGAGTCAGTCCAGTGTTGATGAGATGTGGGCACATGGGATTCTCGTGTATGTACAAGGAGACTAGACAGCAGAGCTGTTCTGGGCGGCACTCTGCCACATAGAAGACTCACTCTGCCATAGAAGACCAGCACTCTGCCACATAGAAGACATGCCCATACCCAGTCGGCCAGAGCTGCCTCGGGGCTGTTTCAAAGAGAGGCTTACACAGCTCTAGGAAGGGAGAGAGACCAGGGTGTCCAAACTGTCATTTTCTGTAATGGTGAGAATACAGAGGCCAGCTGGATGTCCGTTCCTGGGAGAGAAAGGGAGAAAATGCACCTTTGTGTTCCCTGGCAAGGAGTTAGAAGGAATAGTTTAGATGCCTACACAGCAGTATGAATGGATTTAAAAACTGACACTCAGTGAAAAAGTCCCGAGAGAAGGCAGCGCATCATTTACACGCTTTGTGTAAGAACAGTATGTGCGGGCACATGCCCAGCTGCTTGTGGGCTGGAGGACCAGGCTGATCTGGGCAGGCAAGGGGGTAATTTCTTTAATGTGTGGGTGCACCAGTGATGATGGTGTAGACCTAACTTTGTCGACCCAAGGCCAACAAGGGAGAAAAGGGAAGATGGGGGAGAAGGAAGAGGACCCCGGATAGGGTCAGAGACATGCCAGGCATCGGCTCCACTGGATGCCCTCCTGAAACACGCGGAGCTCCCTGGGAGGTGGGCAGACCCTTTTGGCTCACAGTAATACCTCTCCTCCTGCTGAGGGAACAGGAGGATGGGTGAGTCATTCTTCTACTTTCCGGACCAAGGTTCAGGTCTGGACTCAGGACCCTGATGATTTGGACTTTTCTTTCTTACCCCTTTCTTACCCCTCAAATCCTGAGCTGCCCTCGCTCTAAAGCTGACTTGGCGGAGAGGATTGAAGGCTTTACTGTATGAGTTCCTTTCCCAAGAGACTGCTGAAGAAATGCCCTCCCTCTTCAAGTTCAAATTTCCATCTAGGCTGTTCTGCACCCAGGGGGCAAGTGTCATTGGTAAAGATGCAGAAACACAAGAACAAATTGAGCCCAAGATTGGGTGCCACTTTGCAAGGCTTGCTCATTTGACCAGGGGGTTAAGGAACATGCGGCTTCGTTCCCAGCTTCCTCGGTAGAGTAGCAAGCATGTCTGTGCATGTCAGCCACCTTGGAAAGAAGCGCACACTTGACAGGGCGATGGGCTTCAACATAATTTCCTTAAAAAGAAAGAGCTTATTCATTTAACAGCATTGTGCTTTGACGATTTCCCAAATTCTTGGAACATGAATAAAATCAGCCCACATTTGTTCTCCAGATGCCTCGATACCCATCTGAGCTCTCCAAGAGGGTGGGTGTGGAAAAGCCCCAGGTGGACATCACCTCGGCAACGTCTTCATTTTCCTGCTTGGGCCACTCAGGCTTGTCCAACCCCATGCTCTGATAAAGTCTTTTTCTTTTATGCAGTAACATCCCCCTCTGCTGGAACTTTCACATTTTGCTGGCTATTTTTAAGAAATAAAAATCAAACAGAGATGTGTTTTGCATCCACACAGTGCTTCTTAAACTTTCACGTGTATAAGCATCTATGGAGATACTATTGTTGCTTTTTTTTTTTAATGGAGGTTTTAGTACCCCATGCTTGCCTCCTAAGATTTAGAATAAGTTTGGAGCAGCAGGACGAGATCTGCATTGAAAGCCCCCACCCTTGCCTGTCCCAGTGATCTGCTGCCTGTGGACTCCCAGGAGAATTTTGCTGATTCTGAACAAAGCAAGGCAGGTGGGGGAGAAATGGAGATGAGCACATCAGGCACCAAAGTCCTTCCTCCAATAAGTTTCAGCTCAAGAAGTTTGCATTTTTTTCAGCCTTACTGAATTCATATTTAGTGAGCAGGGTCACCAACGCCCAGGGTCAGCACCCTGGAAGAACCCACAATCTACTAGTCCCACCAAAGGCAGAAGTCTCTGGGCATCCCAGGCCATGCCCAGAAACAATCCCAAGTGAGGTTGGCACCTGGACCCTTCGCATACTCTAGAGCAAAGATCAACCATTAGGGATCACCCTTGTTGGACAGACATGGCCAGGCCTAGCCCCCTGCCCTGCTGAGTCATTGGCTGGGTTGCCAAGAAGAACTTGGCCCTAATTGGAAGCCTGAGTTTCATGCAGTAGGTGCTGATAGCTGGAGGCATCAGTAAACTCAGTTCAAGGGGAATCAACAAAATTCTAGAACAACACTGAGGACAGGAATTATTATTTCAGCCATTTTTGGAACATGCAATCTGCCTCTGTCTCTGAAACATGTCACATGCCTGGAAAGGTGATATATGTAGAAATGAGCCCCAGAGGTCTTGAAATCAACCCAAAATGGCTTCACATCTTGGCCCTTCCTCTGATTAGGTAAGTGACCACTTACGTAACTGATAGTAAAATGCACATGAAAATAGAACCTTACCTCTCAGGGTTGTTATAAATGTTAAATAATGCATTTGCGCCATGGGCATTGGACAATGCCTGGCTCCCAAAAGTTCAATACGAAAGCATTGGCTATTCTTAGTATGAACAGAGACCAGAGTCTGACACAAAATAGACCCTTCCCTTTGCATTCCCTTTGGAGCAAACAAAGCAAACCTTGGATGGTATGTTAGTTCCCTATGATAGTTTGAGAGGCAAGAAGTCCACTTCAGGGCTCATGGGGCTCAAGTCAAGGTGTGGGCTGGACAGGTTCCTTTAGAGCGTCTGTGTCTGGACCTTTAACAGGTTCTAGAGGCTGCCCACATTCCTTGACCTGTGGCCCCTTCCTCCATCTTTAGCCGCGTAGCAGCTTCCAGTCTCCTTCTAAATCTGACTCTTCTGCCTCCCTCTTCCACCCAGAAAACTCAGGCTATTCTCTCCACCACAACCTTCATCCCATCTGTAAATATTAATTCCCCTTTGTCCTGTAACCCAGCATTTACAGGCTTCAGGGATCAGATCTGGACATACTTGGGATCTGAATAGTATTTGGGGTCCTTGAACCCCAACTCCATTCAACCTCTATTGTTCTTGCTTTCCCATCACAGCCTCTCTTCCAGCATCCAGTACCCCCTTGTTCCTGGCACCGCCTCCAGACATGAAGGAGGGCCCTCATAGCTATCTACAGTCCTTACTCATCAGAAAAAAGCATCCACAAGTCCACAATCTTTGACTTCCTTCCTTAGCTTGACTCTAAGCCTTGTGTTAAAGACTCTTTGGGGGTACTGACTCCCACCTCCTATCACTGTAGTTCTACCTCTTCCTGTATTGACATCAGCAATGAGGAGTTTTTATTTTTTTTCTAAGACTGATTTATTTATGCATACAAGCTGGGGTATAGGCCAGAGGTGTGGGAGGGTGAGAGCATTCACCAGAGACAGAGTGGGGAGCAGAACAGGCGGACCGACTGAAATACACTGCCGAGGGGAGCAGCGGGCGAGGCAGGAGAGGTCTGCTGCACCATGTGGGAAGCTCCCTGGCTGGGGATGGAACTCATGCTGCAGTGGCTGCTGATAGCTTCATAGTTTGCACCACCAGGGAGGCCCAATGAAGTGTTTTTAAATTGCAGCAAAATTATAACCGACCCACAATCATTCAACAACAGATGTACATTAAGCAGCTACTATATACCAGCTGCTACGTTAGCCAGAGGAATCTAATATTAAGTGAGGTACAGACCCTGCCTTCAAGGAGTCCAGTGATGGAGGCATGAAATGGGGAGAGGGGACAGACATGTCAAAAAGAAGTTGGAAAGCATTTACCATGACTTAACAAGAGGAGCTTTGTAGCCCAACAATTCTACCCACAGGCATTTGCTCCAGTGGTTTCCAGTGTGGCTGCATATTAGACATAAGACCTTGCCAGGGCTCCACTCCAGCCCAATTAAATCTGAACCCCTGGTTATATGGCTTGGACACCAGTATCTTTTAAATCTCCCAGGTGATTCTGTTGTGCAGGCAACAGAAGAATATGCTTCCAGCAGTTTCACTGGGCTAGGGCACAGTCTGAGAATGGAATTTTTTCTAACTCCCTTGGAAGTCTAAAGAGCAGCAAAGTGTGAGACCTTCTGGCCGAGAGCAGATATTCTCAACAGCAGGGCAGGTTTGTCCCCCAGGGAATGCTGGCAGTGTCCAGGAACATTTTTAGTGGTTCTAGGCCCGGGATGCTGCTGACCACCCCACCGTGCACAGCTCAGCTGCTGTCACGTAAACTGTTTCAGCCCAAAATGTCCGTGGTGTCAAGGTTGAAAACCTGCTCTAGAGAGTTGCAAGCTTTTTCCGGGACCAAGAGACATGGCTAAGGATGTTTATAGTGGCTGTGACAGCAAAACAGCCGACGCAGACAGCACCGCATGAAGAGGGCAACCTGTATTAGGATATTCATCACAGGCAATTCCCATGAGTTGTTGATGGGGAAAGAGCAGATTGTGTCCTGTTTGTGGCTGCATCCTGCCCCTCTGAATTTGAATCTTTCTTCTTTCCGGGCTTCTTGGTGAGCTTGACATTTCATAGGAAATGCTATCCTATTTGGTCTTTTCAAGTAATTTGGGCAACTTCAGCAAAGGAAAAAATCAGTACGCATGAAAGTATTTCCTGCAGTGTGACACACACACACACACACACAAACACGATATATATTTCAGCCAAAGAAAAAATTAGAAACCATGTAAATATCCAGAAATGGCAAAGTGATTAAGAGATTATGGTACATCAGCTCAATTGAATGTTACATAGCCATTAAAAAGGATAATTATGAAGGTGATTTAGAACATGGGAAATGTTTATGATATGATGGGAAGTGAAAAGAACAGGAAATAAACAGCACAAACACAGTGATTACAACTCAGAAAAATATGTTAGCCTGTGGACAAATACTGGAAGGATTTGCAGAAATAAAATCTGTCGTAATTAAGATGCTAGAATTATGGGTGATTTATTTTTTTCCCCAAGATTTTCTTTAATGCTATTTTTTACACTTAAATTAGGCATCTTATGGGATAACTGCCCAGCCCATGCCCCTGTTCTAAACACTGTGTCCCCATTCAGAAGAGAGAGCCCCACCCTCCCCAATTCTCACTTGACTGCTGCCAAGTATCCCAACCCCAGGCACTTGACCCAGGATGGACTAATCAGGTTCTTACTACTTAAATTGGCTACCAAAATACTAAGCCCTCCAGGGTAGTCTTTTGGTTTTATCTTTAGGTAAAAATCACCATTTTAACCACTAAAGTGTATAACTCAGTGGTTTTTAGTATATTCACCATGTTGTGCAAGCATCACCACTGTCTAATTCCAGAATATTTTTATCCTTCAAAAAGAAACTCCAGAGCCTCCCTGGTCGTGCAGGGGTCAAACTCTCAGCACTACCAAGCTATCCCAGCCATGAGTCCAATCCCCAGCCAGGGAGCTCACCCACATGGCGCAGCAGACCTCTCCTGTCTCGCCCACTGTTCCCCTCAGCTGTGTACTTTCGTAGATCTGTTAAGGGGGAAAAGGACATCTGCAACAAACTCCACAGATAAGTTTACGTACCCCACCTCAGACCAGAGATCCAAGACACTAAGGGCTACTAATCCCTTAATGCCATCATCATCGAAGAGAGAGTTACTGGGAACTGAGGGGTGGAGTTAAGCAGCCAGGTTTGGTATATAACCAGACTTCTGGACCTTGGGGGGCTCTTGGCTTCTCGCTGGGCTACAGCGTCCCATTGGGGGTTTCCAGCACTTCGGATCTGGTAGTGTTACAGGGCAGGAGAGGGGCACCACCGAAACCCCCAGACCCACCCTGTTCTAAATGGGTTCTGCCATCCACCGCATCAATACAAAACATATAGGACCTTTTGTGGAAAGAAACTTTAATACAATTAGAAAGGACAGAGAAGACAAAGAATATATTTTCTAAATCAAGCACTCAATGTTATCCAACTCCTCGTGAGTAAAAGTCCACCCAAACAGGATTGGCCCAAAGCAAGTCTTGAAAGCCTGCCACTGGTCTAGAACAGCTTTTGGCAGGGACCCATCCAAAAGGGTCAGAAACAGTCAGACAATTCTGAGAGGAACAGAACAAAATCAAAACCAAAATCAACACAGCCATCGTTGACTTCCCCACAGAAGTCACCCACATCTGTCTCAATCAGTCCAGGCCAGTGCAGCTTCTTTACAAGTCTCTCTGCTCCTTGGGCCTCTTCTGGCTCTTCATCCTTCTTCCATCTCCTCCTGTCTTCTGTCTGTGTGTTCTGTCTCCTCTGTGTGAGTCCCTCTCCGTGTGTCCTCTGTGTATGTCCTCTGTCTCTCTCTTCAGCTTCTTATATCCTGCTCAGTTCCACCCTACCTTGGGTGGGACAGGGAACCTGGGACACACTCTTTCTCCTGGGGACCACCCTGTTACACCTAGAAGTAGAATTGCTGGGCTACAAGGTCACTCTCACTCCTGGAGGCACTGCCAAAATGATTTCCACAATGGGGATGCCATTTTACACTCCCAACAAGGGCGTGAGAGTTCCAGTTTCTCAACCGCTTTACTTCAGTGTTGTGATTTATAGTAAGATTATATGTCTATTCTGTCTTCATCCCTCTTTCTGGCACAGAGCTTCCAAATACTCTTGGCATTTCCTAAGTGTTGAGAAGGACAAAGGTGAACTTTGTTATGTTAATGAGGTGGTTTTGGGGAAAGCCCGGTGGCTGGGGGCTGGTTGCCAAAGGGCCCCAACCACAGGATTAAGGGTTGGAAGTTTTAGTCCCACCTCCTGACATCCTGAGAGGGGAGAGGGACTGCAGAGTGGATTGCCGGTGACCAGTGATTTTGACCAGTCCTGCCTGTGTAATGAAGCCTCCACAAAACCCCAAGAGGACACATGTTGACTTGTGGGGAGGCTGGAAGCCCTGAGCCCTTTCCCCACACCTTACCCCAGCCCTCTCTTCCTTGGGCTGTCTCCGAGTCACCCCTTTTGTAATAAACTGGTGGTTTAGAGAGTAAATGGGTTACCTGAGTTCTGTGAGCCTCTCCAGGCAATTAATGGAACCCAAAGGAGGTGGGAATCTCTGCATACCTGATACCCAGCAAAATGGGGCTACAAAGTTGGCCAAAGGCAGTGCCCAAATTGCTTACCGGTCACTATCTTGGTTCTGCACCCGCGCGCACTCAATTGTAAGACTACTCAGGCTTAGGGAACAATAACAATGGGATTTATTTAACAAACAGGAAAAAGCAAAGAATTACTAAAGTCAACATATGGCTGTTTACCTTACTTAAAGCAATGTCCAGTCCTTTAAATCCCAGAAAAGTAACAAAGGTGGTGTCTTCCCACCGCTGCTGACGTGGAGCTCCTCTTCCAAACAATAGGCCACGTTTCCAAAATGGCATCTTCCTTCTTCTGCAGAAGCACAACAACCAGAGTGTAAGCCAGGTTCCAACTCACGAGGATGACACAAAACACAACTGGCGATGTTCCCGGAAGTGCCATGGTGCACAGCACCAGGCCAACAACACTGCAAACAGCAACTACAGTGGCCAGAGGGCCTAATAGACTGCACTCGCATATTTTAGGAAGGCGCCCGCTTCAGGCCTCTGCCTTTTTCCTTCAGCTGCAGTAAAGACAAAACTGGGAGCAGTTTCTGTCGCTCAGCTACTTGCAAAGCCTCCAAAGTCGCTGGCCCCAAAGTCACTGAAGATTTAAAAACATTTAATCCGAAATTCTATATCCTGGCAGTTCAAAACTTCTGGCTTCTGATTTCTAAACTCTCAATCATTTGCTTTTTTTTAAAGATTTATTTATGCATACAAGCTGGGGTACAGGCCAGAGGTATGGGGCAGCAAGAGGGTTCACCAGAGACAGAGGAGTGGGGACAAACTCTCAATCTTGAGGCTACATTTTCTGCCACTTCTTTTCCTACATCATGGCGGTTGCTTCCTCTATTTCTTCAGCATGGCAACCGCCTCTTCCATTCCTACAGCATGGCTACTGCTTTCATTCCTACATCATTCCTCTATTCCTTCAGCATGGCGACTGCTGCTTCTATTTCTCCATCATGGCGACTGACTTCCCCTTTTCCTTCAGTCCTTTTTATTTCTTGTCAGAATCTCCACCCCAAACTGCAAACTTAGCATTTTCCCTGGGGCTATTCGTTCTCATCAGCAAACCCCTCCAGGGGGCACCACGGTTACTGGACTTTGGACTCAGCTCGGTTACATACCCACATGGTCAGAAGTCCAATATAGTTCTCTCGACCTATATTGCTCTTTTTGGCCTGTACCACCTGCCCTTGCACCTGGCAGCTGAAGTGCTGGGTTTGGCAGTGATGTTGACTTTTAGTGGTGGCATGAGACCAATGCCATGAAAATCCACACACATTGGGCGCCAGATGATGTAGATTTTGAGAGTCAACGGAGAGTGGGGTTCTTGGGTTCACTCTGGGAAAGGTTTTGATGGAGGAGATAGAACTCAATTAAAGAGGCATCACAAGACTCGAACCTGACTCACACAAAGAGGCTGGGTAGAAGGAATCAACATAACCATCAATCCAGGGATAACCAAAAATGCTTAGACTGCCAGTGCCTAAGGCTGAGCAAAGGGCAAAGATATAGAGGTTGAGCCATTGTGGAATTTCTCGTTCCATTTCAGGTTCTGGCTAGTTATTCAGAATCAACAACAGATAAGCCATCCATGAGAAAGAGCCCCTCCTGAAGAGCCCCTCCAGACTGAAAGAGGACTGTATCAATGCACTCCTTGCACCGGCTCGGGGCAGCATCTGGCCTGCCCACCTGTGCCTATGCAGGTGTCCTTTCCACCAACTCTATCCCCCTGCAGAGCAGCAGCCTGCCTGCCTGCCCGTGACCTGCACCATGTCAGGTCTTCACTGACCCCCCTCAGCAGAGGCAGCTCTCCTCAGGGCTGTCCGCCTGCTGCAACCATGCAGGCCTCTCTCTTAGCAAACCTGCCCCTTTCGGGGCAGCTCTTCCTGCCCGCTTTTGTCAATGCAAGCATCCCTTATTCCTCTGTCCCTTTCCCTAATAAACCTGTTCTTTAAATATAACTAAGTCTCTGTCTCATGGGGAAACTCTCTGCGTGCCACTGAAGGGGGGCTCTGGTGAAATCTTTCCCAGAGCAAACCCAAGGACCCCACTCTTAGGTCAACTCTAAAACGACATCAGTTTCACTAGTGCTCCCCTTCCAGCAACACACCACAAGTTTCTCCAGCACATAGTCGTCGAATATATTTGAACAACAAGTTTATTGAAGAAGGAGACAGAAGAGCAGAGCACTCGCATAGGCACGAGTGGGCAGGAAGAGCTGCCCCGAAAGGGACAGGCTTACTAAGAGAGGCCTGCGTGGTTGCAGGCGGGCAGCCTTGAGGAGAGCTGCCCTGCTGAGGGAGGTCAGTGAGAAGCCCCGGCATGGCACAGGTCACGGGCAGGCAGGAGGCTGCTGCCCTGCAGAGGGACAGACGGTTGGTGGAAAGACGCACCTGCGTAGTCTCAGGTGGGCAGCCAGGAGAGCTGCTGCTGCCTGGAGCCAGTGCACTTATATAGTTTTCTCTTAGGGAGGGGCTCACACCTTCCAGGAGCTTATTGTTGATCAGGATTAGAAAGGGGCCAGAGATTGTCGACACTCCTTACACACCCTATAGCCTCTTAGACCTACTTGAGGTGATTATGTTCATCCCTTCTACCCCCACCTCCTGTGTGGGTCTAATCTTGTGATCCTACCTCCACTATCACCAGCAGAATGCTTAACCCATGGTACCAGACGCTGTGGCCATGCTGTCATAGTTGAACTGGATTATAGGACACCAGCTATTGAACAGTATCTAGAGTATTGCTTGTTGGAACCCTCCCCATTAGGAAAGAAAGAGGCCAAGAGAATCAGATCGAAGCAGACTTTTATTAGTCTGTGAGGGACGAATCTCGGCAGCAGCAGAGTGAGAATCGCGCCACAAAATTGGGAGCACGGGTATTTATAGGGTCAGGCTACTGCTGGAATTTTAGTCCTGTTTATTGGTGTCAGGGGTCTCTCCTGTTGAGGGAGGGTCTGCTGGAGTTAGTGCCAGGGGCAGGGGTCTGCTGGAGTCATTGCGAGTCAGCTTATCTCCTTAGCTTATCTTTGGCGGAGCCAGGTTATGCAGATTTTACCAGGGGCCTGTGTGTGTACTCTTTACTCCCCCATTTTACTTGGTCTCAGAACACCCCCTTGACTCACCAATACTTACTTCCCCTTGTTTTTAGTCTTGTTGGTATTTATTATGGCCATCCCAACAGACTCCAAGTGGTATCTCATTGTGGCTTGCATTGCATTTACTCACGACTGCTGAGGAGCTGCTTCTCCATTGGGCTGCTTTTTAGTGTTAACTTGTAGGGATTCTTTATAGACTCTGGATACTAAATCTTTATTAGATATATGGTTTGCAAATATTTCTCCCATTCTGTGGGTTGATTTTTCATTTTTTTGACAGTGTCCTTAAACACATAAATAACTTTATTTTGATGGCCCATTTTATCTGTTTTTCCTTTGGTCTGTGCATTTGCTGTCTTATTTAAGAAACCAGGATTGGAAAGATCCAGGAAGATTTATAGCTATTTTCCCTTCTAGGGGCTTTATAGTTTTAGCTCTTACATTTAGGTCTTTGATGGATGTTTAGTTCATTTTTGGTGTGTGGTAGGAATCCAGGTCCACTCTTTTGCAGGTGTACGTCCAAGTGACCTAGCACCACACACTGCTTGAAAAGTCTGCTCTTTCCCTCAGTGAGTGGTCTGGGAAGCCGTGTGAAAAAGCAGTTGACCACAGATGCAGGGGCTGATTTCTGGACTCTCCGTTTTGTTCTGTTGATCTATATTGTTCTCTTTTGACCAGGACCATGTTGTTTGGATAATTGTCACTTTGTAGTAGGTCTTAAAATCTGGGCATTTGTTCTTAAAAACCACTGTGGCTCTTCAGGGCCCCTGGCATTTCCATATGAGTTTTATAGTCAGCTTGAGGTTAATATTCATCTTTGCTCTTTTATTCTAAGAACCATCATTTCCCTCAGTGAGGTGAGCTGCCACCATTATCACATACAAATTCATCTATAGATTAAATTAGGGAGGATTGCCATCCTAGTGATGCTACAACATAGGGCATCTTTCCATTTGTTTGGATCTCTCTCTTTTCATTTCTTGCAACAATGCTCTGTAGTTCTCAGTAAACAAGTCTCAAACATCCTTGGTATTAAATTCATTCCTGAGTATCTTTCCTTTTTGATACTGCTACAGATGGAATTGCTGTTCTTCATTTCATTTTCAGATCAGGGCAGTCTTTTGCACCAAGGCCTGAGCAAAGAAAAACAGAGAATGACAGTTGACAACTACAGATGCTGAAAAGAGAGAAAAGCAGCTCTCCATCTGACCAACCCTGTCATTAACCCATTCAATAGCAGATGGAGTATTTTGTGACACACGATGATATTCGAGGTAGAATAAACTGACTTCCACCTCTGCAGAAAACTCTTATCTTACTCAACTTTTACCTTAAAAAGCTACTGGCTGCCAAGAATTGATTCCCAGTTAGACACAACCTCTCCAGGAACTTGCAAAGATCATTTTCATTCTTTCTCTTCCCTCCATGGTAACCACGGCCAGCTTGACTGACCACCAGTTGACTGGCAGGAATGTGATCTATAACCACTCCTGGATCTTAGCTAGTTATACTTTCCCCTACCTTTTACCTTTAGTCTTCCCTCCCCATCCCCATCTTTTCCCTTTAAAATCCCCTTAAACAGCAGGACACTGGGCAGATACCTGATTTTGTGTGCCTTGATTTGCAAATCTACAGCCCCAGATCAGTGCTATATGTTATTTTAGCTGCATCATACTTTTCTCAGTCAACATTTTGTACAAATTGTCGGGACAGTACGTACCATTGGTAGATATTGTGAGGTTCCCGTCACAGGAACCAATATCTCTGCCCTCCAGGGATGGTCGGGATGCCTGTCTCTTCCCAGGCACACAGCACAGAGTGTCAGTCAACATTCTGGCCAGAATAGCCCAGTCCCGGAAACTGGTAGCCCTTTGGGGTTTTAATTTGTATCTTATTATTATGAGTGAAGTTGGGCATTTTTCATATTTTTAAGTACCATTTTATTGCCTAAGAAATCTCTGATGCTATCCTTTCCCCATTTTTCTGTGGTGTTGACAGTCTTTTTTCATATGGCTTTGTGGTTCCTTTTATAACAGGAGAATCAGCCCTTGGTGTGTGATAGCACTGGCAGGTACTTCTCCAAACTAGCTTTATAGGTAAAAATTTTGTTTTGTTATTAACCATAAAAAGCTTTTAAAACATGTTATATACTTAAATGTCTGCAGCTGGAAGTGTGCGTCAGAGCTCCTGAAACTGCAGGCTGCAGCTCTGCGGGTTATGGCTGTCATCAGACCCTGACAACGAACTGAGAGCGCCCAGGCAGGGGTCAAGACAAAAGCCGCCTTGCCAGAGAAGCGCGCATTTTCATTCCTTCCTTCTCAGACACACTGCATCAGAATCTCTGGGAGCAGAGTCCAGGAATCTGCATGAGTAGCATGTCCCCAGGTCCTTGCATGCACCTTGACGTTAGAGAGCTCGGCTTTAGAGAAAAGCAGGCACGTGGGTGGTGAGGAAAGAGGACAGGGACTGAGACGTTGACTTTGGGCGGCCAGGTCACAGGCGGCTGCTGGCCGCGGAGGAGGCGCCCGGAGGCAGCTAGGGGCCTTGGACCTTTGGCTGCACTTGGCCCTTTGGCTGCACTTGGCCTCGGCAGCGCTCTGCCCTCTGCCACGCCCTCCGCTCCGCCTTCTCAGAGCCCCCACAACTCCACTCCCGGATTGGCTGCCACCACGCCCATCCCCCGGCCTTGGCCAATAGGGCCGGCGCGCGGTGGTAGTCGGAAGCCGGAAGCGCGGCGGCGGCGGTGGCGGCAGACGCTCCCCCGGTGCAGCTGTTGCCCGGCGCCATGCGAGGCCTGGGGCCAAGCCTGAAGGCTCAGCGCCTCTTCCCGCTGCGGCTCCCGCCGCGGCCCTTGCGGCCGCCCGGACCCCGGCTGGCGAGCGGGCGGGCGGCCGGCGCTCTGGAGCGGGCCATGGACGAGCTGCTGCGCCGCGCCGTGCCGCCCATGCCGGCCTACGAGCTCCGCGAGAAGACTCCGGCGCCCGCCGAGGGCCAGTGCGCAGACTTCGTGAGCTTCTACGGCGGCCTGGCCCAGGCGGCCGAGCGCGCCGAGCTGCTGGGCCGCCTGGCGCAGGGCTTCGGGGTGGACCACGGCCAGGTGGCGGAGCAGAGCGCGGGCGTGCTCCAGCTACGCCAGCAGCCGCGGGAGGCGGCGGTGCTGCTGCAGGCCGAGGACCGGCTGCGCTATGCCTTGGTGCCGCGCTACCGTGGCCTCTTCCACCACATCAGCAAGCTGGACGGAGGCGTGCGCTTCCTGGTGCAGCTGCGGGCCGACCTTCTCGAGGCGCAGGCCCTCAAGCTGGTGGAGGGTCCACATGTCCGGGTAAGGCCGGGCCGCCCCCACCCCTTGATGGCGGGGTCAGCCAGGGCCACGCCCCCAGTTTACCCCCAGGGCTCCTGATGACCCTTGACAGCTATCCTCAGCTGCTCCTCAAGGCCCAATCATTCCCTCTCCCCCAGCGTGACGTTGTGCCCCCTGAAGCCCTACGGTTTCTGAATCGGCCTTGCTCCAGTCCTTACTATCCACATAGTGTTTACTAGAAACTCGGCACTTGCCAAGTGCGGTCCATGATTGTCTCTTATTATTTGAGCCATGAGATCCCATCTATATGTGGTATACTTGAGTGAGCCCTGAACTCTGTGTTAGCCAGCCTTCTGAAAACCTGGATGGTGTGTGACATAGTCCTAAGAAGTCCTATAAAATGCAGGAAGACTGGAATGACCAGTGGCTACTGTGTATGGGTCTGGATGCCTTCAGGTTTTCTTTGCCACAGAACTTTGGGCAGAGCGTTCACTTTCCTGAGTTCAACCCCAAAATGATTCTTGAGGTAGCCAGGTGCTTAGTACAGTGAACTCACGTTGAATGCAAATATATATATGTGTGTGTATATTTGTATGAATATACTTTAAGATTTAAATAATGATCACTTGAAATATGACTGATAGTTGAATATAGTCCTTTTATACTGTTGGTTTTGAATATGAAGAGAGGAGTGACTTGCCCTTTTAGTGAACAACAACAAAAAAATATACCTGTTTCAGTAAGTTTCAGATAGTAACATATTTAGTTACTTAAAAAAATTAACCAGTGGGATGGTTATGTCCCAATTCATTTAAGAACTACTAATACTAGCATGATAGTTTTTAATATTCATTGCCTCACCCTTAGGTGTGTGGCATATATGTCCCCTTTTATAGTAAAGGAAACTGGTAATGATGTTGTGTGACTTGACCAAGAACTCAGGGCAAATAGTTAAGTGTTCCATCACCCATCCAAATCCAGTGTTCTTTGCACTATATTTTATGTCCCCATCCTACTGTGTGAATTATGGTGTTGGTCAGAAACTGTCATGACTACTTATTCTTAGAAGCGTAAACATTGGCTATAGTTAAAGATGGAATTTATCTCAGTGGTAGCAGTAGTATGACCTGATTGCTCTTGCAAGCTGGTTAACCTTCAGTGCTAAGCATTGCATAGAGCCATGATCTGAATTCACCATGCTCCTGACTCAGGCCAGTCTGAATGGCTGGTATGTGGGCTCTATACACCGTGTGCGTTCCCATCCCATTCCTTTCGAGGGAGACTTGGTTTCATCTGTAATTCCAGTAGGCTTTTTTTCCTTGAAGCAGGAGCCACAGCTCCATTGATTGATTGTTATTGCACAGGAGACTTGAGAATGACATAGAATGCCGCCTGTCCCTGCATGAAGCCAGCCAGCCATCCACTCAGCATATAGTCTTTGCGTGACTGTCTTGTACCAGGCATGCTCTGGGTGCCAGGGTCACTTGGTCCACGAGCAGACGCTTCTGTCTCCGTGTGGGGACGGTTAGTAGCAAATCTGGTGAGAGCTTTTTGTGCCCTTGCTCATTTCATCCTCACCCATTCTTAGCCATAAGGAGCAGAGGACGTAGTGACTGAAGCTTGTCCTGCTCAAGTACAATTGCCCAGTGTACAGAGCTGGCGAGAGCTGCCATTCAGGACCAGGCTCGGTGACTCCATAGCTCTGTATTTCATCACTCTTTACCAGCTCTTGGAGCTGACAGCTTAACTACGTCTAAAACACATTCGTTCTTTTATAACTTGTCTTTTTGTGTAAAGTCAAGGGCAAGCTAAAACAACCCAGGTAACTAATGGCTTCATGTTACTCAGTTTCAGTGAGGTGGGTATTTAATATCCTCTGTTTGTGAGTTTCCTCCTGAGGCGTGGTGTGAGCTTCCATCTTAGCAGCAATCTTGGTGGCCATCCAGCTCTGGAACCTCACAACCTTGACGCCCCTGGGAATACTCACCACACCTCCCATGGCTGGCAGCTTGGCATTGTCTCTCCTTGAGCATTTTTGGTGCCTAGTCAGCCGTCCTGGGTGACAGTTCCAGCTTATGAATATCCATTACTCACTCCCTTCCAGCAACCCTCCTGCCTAGCCAAGCTGGCTCTTAGATGGAAAGTTCCTGAACCCAGAGCTAACGGGGAGGCCTGTTAGAATACGGGCTGCCTCCACCCCTGCTCATTCACTCTACTTTGCCCACCACTTTAGCTTCAGGTAGTCTCCCCCAGGTTCCAGCTTCTTGGCACATGTTACTGTCTGCCCACTGACTGGAATTTCATGCATTAACACCAGGATGAGCTTTTGGAGCATTTTACTCCCCCTCCCCACCCGCAACTAGATGAACAGCTCGAATGAAGCCTTGAGGTAGGCTGGAGAGCGCCCCACCAGAGGACCGAGTCTGAGTCGGCACACTGGCCATTCCCATTTGTTTGGATGTCACGCCGCTCCACTCCAGTTCTGAGCCTGGCAGGAAGCCCAGAAGGTCGAGGTTTCTGCCTGCCGAGAGAGACGGCAGACATTTGGGTTGCCTGGCGGGTGTGACCGTGTGCCTGGGACAGCCCAACATACAAATATACTGCCCGGCCTGGCCCCTGCTGACCTTTGGACTTGAAAGAGAAGGTCAAGTGAACACACAGTGCTTCACAGAAGAGTGATTGGGGACTTTGGCCTGCGCATTTCCCTGGACTGGTCCAATCCACATGCCCATTTCAAGTTCTTGCTGAGTCCTCTGGGGCTCAGATAACTGGTGAGTGGGAGGCACAAACTGTCTTACAGAATAGGAGCGGCAGTGGGGAGAGAAGACCTAATGCCCAGTCCTGTCTTTGCCATCCAGTGAGCCTGTCCTGCATGCCACTGCTTGCTCTGGCTTTAGAAGATTCTAGCCAAGTCACTTAACCCTTGGGCCCGTTGGCTCTGTGCTAACGGTGAGAATGTGGTCAGTACGTTGAAGGTTAGCCGGCTTCATAGGGATGCACTGGTGAAGCTTTGCTGCCTATAGTTTACAAATGTGGGCACCATTTGTGAAGGGCTTGCTCTTGGATCAAGGATGGTGATTATCAGAAGCCTTGGGAGAATCCAGGAGACTGACATTTCCGTGTTGCATACAGCCTGCATGAAGACCGAAAACGGGTGCCCAGGCGGGACTGGGCACAGAAACATCACTTTCCTTGGATGTTTTTAATCAGATAAGGTTTCTTTTCTCTCTGGCACGTGCATAATCCTTCCATAGGAAATTTAGAGTCAGTAACAAGTCTTTTTGCTGTGCTTCATTGAAGAAGGTTTTACAGGCTGGCAAAAGTCAAGGATCTGTGCCGTTTCTCAAGATAGCAGGACTCACATGTGGGTATTTGTCCACAGTGATTTCAAAGGTCAGCAGAAGTATAAGTCTGTTAGAGCCCTGCGTGGGGCTTTTGCATCCACCCTGAGTCTCCGCGCGCATGGTATGGCCCTCTTGATGTCATTTTCAGAACTCTTTGAATTACTGTAGGTAAATTGATCTTAAGGAATTTATTCCCAGGAAGGAATTTTAGCTGTCCCCATAATTAAGGAATTTGTAGAAAAGGCACTGGTCAATATCCCTACCTTCTGTGATTACAAATGCCCCTGTGTTAAACAGTTCTGTTGGTTACCATATATGTTCTTATTGCAAAACACGCTCTTTCCCTCAGTCAAAGTTCCAAGTGAGGGAAGAGACTTAGTCTTGGCCTGGGTATGTGACCCTCAGTGGAAGGTAGTCCCATTCTGCATGTTCTTTTCTGAGCTTTGTGCTCAGAGGGGCAGGTTTTAATTCACCCGGTCGTCACTCCACACTCCTGTCTTCAGCTTTCTGCTTAAGCGTAGTGGCGCAGGGAAGGAACGTGAGAGTTGACAGCTAACCTTGGCAGACTCCCGCAGGGGCCTTGTCTTCAGCAGAGAGAGAATGCGTGCCAACTGATGCTCCCTGGCTCAACTGCCCTGTTACCCAGCTCTGCCTGTGGGCTATGTGTGTGAGAGTGACTGAATGTAGGGGTGGGGACATGGATGACTTTTGTTTTTCTTCAGAGACCCAAAGGGGTGGAAGAGTTAATTTTTTTTCCCCAGACAAGATTCCCATGAAATGGAGCTGACTTTCGTGGGAGAAGGTCTGAGCATAGATCAGCAGATTGTGGGCAGTAGAGGGAAGTGGCTTTTAGAGAATGGGAAGGTCTCTGCTGGGAGGATAGATAGAAGAACCCTGGTGAAGTGGGTGGCCTGGAGCTAGGCAGCAGCATGGGTGGCACTTCACACAAGGGACAAGCATCAGGTCTCGTTCTCTCCATTTGATTCCCAGCCATGCCAAATGCTTTACCATCTGGCCTCTTTGGTGGACCTGTCCTGATTTTAAGTGAGTGTAGCAAGCATTGCTTCTACTAAATTCTGTGCTTAACTAGACTGAAAGAGAACTAACCTTGGGTTAGAGTATGCCCCATTCCCCTGAGGGGCAAGGGCTGGGGCGAATTGGAATGGGACTGAAAATGCCTTCACTTCAGCACTGTCAGCCCCTCTAATAGCTTTCAGGGCCCCTGAGCAATGAAAAGAGCTTTTTCTTCACATACCAGAAGCAAGGAGACCTTGATAGCCCCAAACTTCAGAAGAGATCAAGGGAGCCAGCTGTTTGTCTATTCCAAGGGAGAGTTGGCCGGCCTTCTCATCTGTTATTCGAGATAGGTGGAATTCACAGGTCAGAAAAAGCTGAACGAAGGCCCATTCCAGAGTCACCAGCACCCCAGCAGTTGCATTTTTGAGTCTTGGGCTGTTGATAAATGACCAAGTGAGCACACAGCTTATGCGCTTTCTGCCCGCCTGTTCTTGGTGACCCAGCAGCATGTTGCCTGGGTGGCTGGCCAGACAGCTGTGGTCACGGTTGACTAAGCAGTGGAGACTGCTAACCTTTCGCCTGGATTCCCTCTTCTGCACCAGCGTACAGTTTAGAGCTGCCAGCGGCCAGAATAGAATGAAGAGACATTTAGAGGGAGAGTTTTCACCAGCCAAAAGGTTTCTTTCATAATTAATACTAAAACTAGCTGTTGATGCTTTTTCCTGTTTCCTGAATGTAATGGAGATGCCAGTACATGGAACTTGGCTGGTTGGCATTTTTCTTGGGAGAGGGTCCCTGGTTTTTAGCACAAGCTCAAGAGTGTGAGGCCCTCAGGAAGACCAGGAACCACTGTGGTCAAGTGCAATCTACACATTTTCATAAAGAGCAGTTTCTGTTGCCTAGCAAATGACAGCTCTGTCCCTCCCTTTCTGCTCCTCCCCTATTCTCCTTATAATGCTTCTCTTTCTCATTTGCTATCAGTTTATCAGCCACTTACCATTTGGAGTCTCCCCCTCCCGCTGTGCTTTGGGCACTAGAGGAATGAATCAGAAATGACCTCTGCCCTTACAGTCTAGAACTGGGTAAAGGACATTAGATGGTTATGGAATTGAAGGTTAAAGGAATTGCAGTGGTCACCTGGTGCAGCTGCTTTTCTTCAGACAGCTCTGCCAAGTCCTGTGGACCTGCAGTCACTTGCTCCCAATGAGGTCTGTCCTCCAGGAGACATCTGGGCAGCCTCAGACAGTCAAAAGTTCAGTCAGACTACCTGTGACCTCCCCCAAGTGATCCTAGCTTTATTTCCTTCATGGGATCCCACAGAAGAAATGTGTATCCTCTTCTGTGCTCCAGGCCTGAAGTTTTTAAATTTGAATCTCTTTGAAATATTTAAATTGAGATCTCACTTCATTCTGGAATCTTTTCTAAGCCATGAACCCATAATTGCAACTTACCCTTCGGTGACAAAGTCCTGAGACCTTTTACCAGGGATTAAAATTGAAATGATCCTATGACATTTTACAGCTCTTACATAACCACTCTGTTGTGGGAGTTATCCATCAGGGTCACTGTGATTCTTAGAAAAGATTCATAAGGTGTCGCAACCTAGACCCCCATATTGTCTTGACAAGGTCACTCTATGGGCGGAGCCTTCAAAGAAGTGTTCCCAAAGTCAGGATGCGATATTTCTTCTTGCAAATAAATTTAAGTATAATTTCAGGAGAACAGTAACTAAGTTTCTCTACTATGCCTGCAGACATAACCTCTCCATTGCCTAAGACCCCATGATTGGGTCCAGGTGCCGAGCTGCTCCTTCGATAAGTACATTCTTGCCTGATCACGGGTTGGTGTCCTGTACAAAAATATTTACTCCCCCTCCCCTTACATTCCCCTGCCTGCTTCTGAGAATCAGCATAAGATGGCTTCTGCGATTAACCACTCC